>CAUYUJ010014382.1:540187-637254 GCA_963575745.1 Prorocentrum cordatum | reverse complement strand
ACACGTCCGTGTCCACGGCCCCGCTGGCCGGGCCAGCTGGGCCGCGCCCCCGCGGCTGCGGGGGGCGGCTCTGTCCGCGGAGGCCCGGCGCGGGGCGCATCCGTGCGACCGCGCAGCTGCGGGATCGCGCCCCGGAGTCCAGGCCGCGAGGGCGTGGCTAGGGAGACGCCGGCTGCTCGGGGGGAGCGCCCGGGGAAGATCTCTCGAAGGGCCTCAGGAGCACCGAGCCCCTTGTCGCAAGCAAAGTGGGCCGTATCCCAGGAAGTATTGGCTGCAGCCCTGGGCGGGCTCCTCACCGAGAAATTTGAAGACTCTCATTTTCCCGAGTCGTCCGCCCTTTCGACTCCCGACCCCTTCCCCGGGACTGGTTTCAGCAAGGAACGGCCCCACAACGTAATTGATCAGTTTAGCTTCGATTTCCAAAACACTGCTTGTACTTCGGGATTCATACTTCTCATCTGACGAACTGGGCCTGAAAGTTGGTCTGGCGGCTATGTCGTCGCCGTCGCCGCCCCGTGGCCGCCTCGTCGCCGCCCGTCGCGCCGCCCAATCGCCGCCCGTCGTCTGGGCCTGAAACTTGGTCTGGCGGCTGTCGTCGCCGTCGCCGTCGCCGCCACACAGCTTGGCCCATGCAGATCGTGCAATGTAGATGCTCCTCTCTTACAAACAAATAAGAGTCGACCCCCACCACCTACCACCCCCACAGGGGTTATCAACTCGGGCTCGCGTGCTGTGATTTACATATGATCCCGTCCCCTTGCGCATGTTCCCGACAACTCATGCCATCCAAGGCGGCCATTATCCTCGCTGCCTCAGCCCCGTCAGATCATGCCATGCCGTGCACATGCGTTGATCTAAGATGAACGTGTGGCGCGAATCGATTTGAAACGATACCATGCGGGCCACACGGGCGCCCCCGCCGCGCGCGCCAAACGAAATCCTTCCAAAGTCTTGCCGTTTCCGTTGCGATTCCAGCATAAAACATTTAAACCCAATGGTTTTCCAACGAAAAGTTTTGACAAGTTCATCCCGCGCGCTTTTGCGAATTCGTAAGAAAAACCGTTGTTTTGTCAACATAATGCTATTAAAAAGAACTTCGCGCGCGAATGTCCAAATCGTTCGAACGCCCTTGCGCGCGTGCTGTTGCGACAACCTTTTGCAACAAATGGGACGCAATGCGCGAGTGCGCGTCGTCGCGCGCATATGCCGCAACCAGCTAAGAACCTTCGGTTTCTGGCGATGGCAAACCCAAATGTCCAAACAAACATATACATATGTATATGTATATGTATACACATATGTATATATATACATACATATATATACGGTGTCGCATCATAAGTCTTCAACATAACCGTGCGCCCGTGCTCTGGCGAACCCTTAGGACAACCATCGGTTTTCCACCGTATGGCATTCTGCGAAGCGGGCCTCTCGCGCCGAATGCCAAAATCATTCACACGCCCTCGCGCGCGCGCTGGGAGGGCACGATCAGTGTCATATAGTACAAAGCGGGCCACTCTAGCGCGTCGGCCGCGCACGCATGTCGAACTCGCTCCAAAACCTACATCATCGACGCGAAAGCGCCGTCATCATCGCCGTCGTGATCAACATCGACGACGTCCCTGGCCGCCCCGTCGTCGTCGTCAACATCGTCACCACCGTCGCTACTATAATCATCGTGTCTACCGTTTGTCGGCGTTGCCATGATACCGCGCCCGCCCAAATCGCCGACTCGCAGTGAAGTGCCCGCTGGGATGTGCGCAGCGGTCAGCGCCACAGCGGCCGCGTCGGTCGCGCTAAACTAACTGGCCGCTGCGCGCTCGTTGTTGGGTTGGCGCGGCCGCCGAGATACACCAGCCAATGCCAAGCCCTCATTTCAATCGCCGCCGCAGGGGTTTTGCAAACCAAGTTGAGGGTGGTTGGGTGAGATGTTTGCAAGACGGTGGAATGTGTAAACTCGTCTGTAAAAAACCAATTGCACCACGTAGACTGCACCACATTGAATGCAACAAATTTTACACAGCAGATAATGCATCACACAAGACACTTAATATGTATGTACAGAACCACTGAGGCTGCACAACACATTTGTACCACATGGGTTGCCCCACGTATACTGGTCCACATACGTTGTAAAATATAGAGGGCTCCATATATATTCTCTTGTTTAAAGGAAGAATAGACTCTACCCCCCCGGAGTTAACGATCCCCCCTGGGGTATTGCGGTTCCATGTTTATTCCCGACAAACGCACATCCTAAATATGAATCCATACTATCCCAGCCAAACTGGTATCACTCCCCCCAACCATCTTCTGCGAAAAATACTATGCGCGCCCCCGTTTATCAGAAATCATAAGTTGTCAAAGACCCATTGCAAAAACACACAAAAAAAACGGGACGAAGTGCACACGCGCGCGTCGTCGCGCGCGCATGCCGGAATCCTTCAAGAACCTTCGGTTTCGGAAGGATTTCAGACATCGGGTTCCCAAAAGCAGTCAAAAACACATGGTTTCGCAACACTGATTTCCCCCCCAAAAAAAAACGCGCGCGCTCTTGCCAAATCTTGAGAAAACATAAGTTTTTTATTTTCAAAACGTACTACCAGACGGGCTTCGCGCGCGCGCATCTCGAAATCTGTCTGCCGCCCTTTCGCGCGTGCCGTCGCGAGAACCCTCTGCAAAAAAGGAAGAAGTTCAGACGCGCGCGTCGCCGCGCGCGCATGCCGAAATCTTTCAAAAAACCTCCGTTTCGGAAGGATGTCAATATCGTGTCCAAAAGACATACAAAAACAGAAGGTTTCACAACACGGATTTTCAACAAAAGCGTGCGCGCACGCTCTTGCGTCGTCGTCGTCGTCGTCGCCGTCCTCCCTCCTCACTCGTCGTCGTCGTCGTCTTCGCCGTCGTCGTCCTGTCTTTCCTCGTCGTCGTCGTCGTCGTCTTGGCGTCGTCGTCGTTTCCGTCGTCGTTGTCGTCGTGGTCATCCTTCCTCCCTCGTCGTCTTCGTCGGCGTTTCGTCGTTGTCCCTCCTATTTCGTCGCCGTCGTCGTCGTCGTCGTCGTCGTCTTCCCTCCTCCCTCGTTATTGTCGTCGTCGCCATCGTCGTCCTCCCTCCTCCCTCGTCGTCGTCGTCGTGGTCGTCGTTGTCGACGTCGTCGTCGTCGTCTTCGTTGTCGCCGTCGTCGTCGTCGTCGTCGGCGTCGTCGTCGTCGTTGTCGACGTCGTCGTCGGCGTTGTCATCGTCGTCGTCGTCAGCGTCGGCGTCGTCGTCGTCGGTGTTGTCGTCGTCGTCGTTGTCGTCGTCGTCGTTGTCGTCGTCGTCGAAGTCGTTGGTGTCGTCGTAGTCGTTGTCGGCGACGGCGACGTCGTCGTCGTTGTCGCTGTCGTCGTCGGAGTCGGTGTCGTTCCCAAGTGCCATTTGGTACCCACCGTCACGGTCTTAAGAGGGCGTGCGATCAAGTTGCGGGTGGGAGGGTGGGATGTTTGCAGAAGCAGCGGGGAGGTCAGCTTCAAGTTGAGCAAGTGAGTTGCGCAACATATATTGCACCACGCGAATTGCACAACATAGTTACAACATGTTGACTGCGACACGCTTGTTGCACAACATCGGTTGTAGACATACATTGTACACCGATACTGCACCACGTAGAGTGTTCGACATAGAAGACCGCACACGTTAGTTTGCCCACATATATTGCATCACATAGATTGCAGGACATGGACGGCATAACATAGTTTTCACAGCATTAAATGCATCACATGGGTCGCACAACACAGATTGCAAAACATGTATTGTACCACGCACATTGCTCCACATACAATGCACAACACATTATGCACGACGCAGGTTGCGAGACATAGTTTGTACCATATAAGGTGCACCACCTATACAGCTAGTGGTTGGGGCCCGCGCTGGAACATATACACATAACTTTAGATACACACGCGTATGTATACTTATATCTCTATATATATATATGCGTGTACGTGTATACTTCCAGCGCGGTGTTCCGAGTCACGAGAGTTTTGGGGAACCCCGCGTCGGCGAAGGCCTACAGCCCCGCACGAGGACAAGAGCATACATCTGATGCTACAGCGATGCTCGCGCGATGGCGGATGGGCCCTGGTTGCCCAGGGTCTCGATCCGCCGTAGATTCACACGGGCTTCCATGCGAGCCGGGGATCTTTCCACAGCCAGCGCCCCTTAGGGATTCGATCGTCCGGGACACCTGCAGGCGGCAGATATGGATTTGCGCGTGGGGGCGAATTCTCGACGCCGGCGCTGTTCGCAAAGGCGAGAGCGGGGAACGCGAGGGTTTGGGACCCCTACGGCCCCCCGACCGCGACACGTCAATCTGAATGGAATCGGCCGAAATCTGGACTGGCGGCCATAGATCCGGGCCCTGGGGGGGCCACCTCTGAACAGATCCACCGCCCGCCGACGCCCCCGAGGCGGTGGTCATGGTGGAACCCCCTGCCTCGAAGCCCAGGCCTGCCGCCGACGAGCAGGGCGGGCGCCCCGCCGAGCCGAGCTGCACACGGCGGGGGCGCCCTGCTCCCGCCTGCTGCCCCTCCGCCCCGGTCGTCCGAGGACCGAGGCGGGACGCGCGTGCGCGTGCCCCGTGCTCAGCTCCTGCGGCGACGCAAGCGACTCCGACCACGACGGCCAGCGCCCGCGCCTCCTGGAGGAGGGAAAGGGGGGGCCGTGAAGAGGAAATTGGGAGCAGGGGAGAAGGTAGAGAAGGAGGAGGGGAAGGAGGAGAAGGTGACGAGAAGGAGGAGCAGGAGGAGGAGCAGGAGGAGGAGGAGGAGGAGCAAGATGATAGTGATGAGGAGGAGGAGGAGGAGGAGATGGTCTCCGCAGGGCTCCAGAGAAGGAGGAGAATGAGGAGGGGAAGGTGAAACAAGAGGACAGGAAAACGAGGCCCATGAAGAGAAGAATGGGGAGGCAGAGGCGGGGAAGCGTCGACGACGGCAGCGCCGACCAAGAAACAGACGACGACGCCGCCGAGGATGGCGAAGAGGCCGACCACAACGACGACCGGGGAAGACGAAGGCACCGACAACGACCCGACGATTGCGGGGACGCCGACGATGACTGCGACGGCCGGCGGCACCAACGAGGACGGCCTGCGGCGGGCCGGCGGGCGGCAGGGAGGCCTCCAAGACGCGGGTCTCGTCGAGCACGCGCAGCCAGGTCCGGGCCTCGCAGCCGTCTGGCTCGGCCGCCGCCCTGCCGGGCACACCGCTGCTCGCGCTGGCGCACGCGCACGCGCGAAAGGCACCGCGGCTCTCCTCCCGCGTGTCCTGCTCCTGCACCTGCTAGTGCTCCTGCTCCTGCTCCTGTTCCTGCAGTCTTGCTCCTCCTCCTCCTCCTCCTCCTCCTCCTCCTCGTCCTCCTCCTCCTCCTCGATTATCGTTCCTCCTCCTCCTCCTCCCTCCTCCTTCTCCTCCTCCTCCTCTTGCTCGTCCTCCTCCTCCTCCTCCTCCTCCTCCTCTTCCTCCTCCTCCTCCCCCTCCTCCTCCTCCTCTTCCTCCTCCTCCTCCTCCTCGCTCCTCAGCTCCTCGCTCTTCGCTCCTCCTCGTCCTGCTCCTCCTTCCCCGCCTCCTCCTCCTTCTCCTCCTCCTCTCGCCTCATGATTCTCCCTCGTACTCCCTCCTCCCTCCTCCACCCTGCTCCTGATCCTTCTTCTACCTCTTCCTAGCGCCTCTCCTGCTCCTCCTGCTCCTCCTCCTGCTCTTCCTCCTCCTCGTCCTCCTCCTCCTCCTCCTTCTCGTCCTCCTCCTCCTTCTTCTCCTTCTTCTCGTCCTCCTCCTCCAGCCTCCCTCCTCCCGCCTCCCACTCCCCTCTTCCCGCCGCCTCCTTCCTCCTCCTCCCTCCCCTTTCCTCCTCAATATGCCTTTGCCCTTCACTGTTTTCCTCCCCCCTCTGCTGTCATTGCTGCATCATGCTTCTGACACCCTTCGGGCCTCTGGAGTACTCCGCAGCGGAGACCTCATCTACTCCGAGTTGATCATGAAGTGTGGGGGGTATCGCGCGTGGAGGGTAGAATGGGTTTATCCGACGCTGGGCACTGGAGGGCTGGATCGCGTGAGGGGGTGGCTTCGGCGCGCGTGGGGGGCCTGGAACGGGCCGTCAGGCGGAGTGGCATGGGGGGCTTTCTCTTGCACAACCTGGAGCACACTCGAGGCCGACGAGGCCGACGAGGCCGACGAGGCCGACGACGACGACAACAACGACGACGACGACGACGACGACGACGACGACGACGACGACGACGACGACTACCAGGCCGACCACGACGACGATAACGACCCCTCCCCTCTGGGGCCCCGCGGCACCGCGGCGGGCGCTGCGCCGCCAGCGCGCCTCTCGCCCCGGCCAGGTCCGCGGCCGCGGCGGCCAGCCGCGCCGCGGCGCCGGCGGCCACCCGACGCTGCTCGGCCTGGCAACGGGCGGGCCGCTGGCCCGCCTGGCACGGTCCACGCCGGTCGCCATTGGGGGAACCCAGAGCCCCGAATCATCAGGGGTAACTCGGGTCAGGGCTAACTCGGGTTCGCTTTTCGGGATTCCGAACCCGAGTTACCCCGGGCCCGAGTTACCCCGGATAATTCGGGCGCCCAGAGCCCCAATTCATCAGGGGTAACTCGGGTCAGGGCTAACTCGGGTTCGTTTTTCGGGAATCCAAACCGAGTTACCCCGGACCCGAGTTACCCCAGATGCCTCGGGCGCCCCAGGAACGGGTCCTGAAAAAACGTGTCCCGAGGTTTTTCGCCGGTTTCGGGCTCTCGTTGGGCGCCGCCTCATGGGGGGGGCGATAAACGGGGGAGGGGGGGGGGGGGGGAAGATGAAGTTGGGGCCCTCTAATCCTTTTCTGGGCCCTCAAGGGCTCCTTGAGGGGCCGTAAAGGGCTCCTTTTCTGGAGCTCTCGCTGCCCCCCTGTTCATCGCCCCCCCATAAAGGGACGCGCAATCTCGGGACACTCCACGGGCCCCGGAACTGTCAGAAGACGACTCAGGATGAAAAACTCGTCCAGGATTCAGGATCAGTTTCCATCAGCACCCCTTTCCGCCATGCTATGCCGGCCATTCGGATACACGCAAGAGTGACCCAAGGCAAAAGTGACCTTTGGTGCGCGGCTGAACGGGGGACGCGGGGTGGTCAAAGCTACGGCTTCGCGATCAACGATACGGGGCCTCATTTGGCCCGCGCCAAAGGTCACTCTGGCGAAAGGTTACTCGTACGTCCAGTCGAAGATCACGTCGACCAGGGCGACGACGTCGCCGCCTGAGACGACGATGGCGGCACCAACGACGACGGGAACGACGACTGCGACGACGCCAGCGATGACTGCGACGATGACGACTGCGACGATGGCGAGGACGGCGGCAAGGACGACGGCGACGACAAGGACAGCAGCGACGCCGTTACCGCGAGATGCTTGTTCTGGGGATCTTCCTGGAGCCACTCGCTCCACTCATGCGTCGATGCTGCGTCGAACGTCCGTCGACTTGAGTCGAGCTTGGGTCGATGTTGAGTCAAACTTGAGCCGAACTAGAATCGAACTGGAGTCGAACTGGAGCCGAGGGTTGAACTGATCCGCTAGATGGGCCTCAAGACGGCTCCAACAATGAGCAACTAAGCCATGGATCGAGGTTCGAGGATCGGGGGCCGGTTTTGTTTGTGTTTCTCGGATCTGTTCCCATTCTCAAGGGCCCTGGAAGGCCATCGTGGCCGTGGCCAGGCCCGCCCCGAGATTCCGACCAGGCCGAACTCCGGGAGATGTACGGGGGCCGAGGTTTGACCCTGGCTCCCAGGCCTCGAGAAAGAACTAGGGCCGAGGTGTTGCCCGGCTTTCGACCTCCAAGGACCGTTTTTGGGACGCGGCCCAATCAATACAAGATATGGAATGAAAAGCTCCCCTTGGGGAAACTCTGGGGCTGTGGACTGGAACAAAGCAGCAGCAGAATCGTCGCATGTCTGAGCTCGCCTTGATGGGCCTGTTTTCCACCACCACCACCACCATGAGTTGGAGGGGGAGGGGGCCCTACTCCTACTCCTCCTCCTCCTCCTCCTCCTACTCCACCCCGTCCTCCTCGTCCGGCTCCACCTCCTCCTCCTCCTCTTCCTTCTCCTCCTCCTCTTCCTCCTCCTCTTCCTCCTCCTCCTCCAACTTAATAGTGGTGGTGGAAAACCGGCACCACTCCTCCCTCGGTGCCCAGCAGCCAGGCTCCAAACCCTGTTCTCCTGGCACCCGCCTGGGCTTCCAATCCCCAGGGAGCCCCGCCAGCGCAAACCACGAGCACACCGCTCCGGGACACGGGCCTTCCAGATATCCAGACCTCCCGGCGACTCGAGACGTCAGAGCGCTGTGCTTCCAGCCGTTTCGGCGTCGGGAGGCCAGCTTGTGAGGATAGGCCCGCAACCGCCTGGGAGCGTGGGCGCCCCCTTGAGAAGAAATGACGGCTTCTCGGGCAAAGGGTGGAGCTGGCACGGCCGCGGCGACCAGCAGGGGAATGATGAATGTTCACGGGTTCCAGGGGGCGCACGCCAGCCTCCGAGGCGATTGCGGCCTTATTTTGTTGTCGGCATACTGGGCGTCGCCGCCGCGTCCACCTCTCAAAATCTGAATCTCCAACCAATCTCCAACCCACACGTGTAGAAATGACGGCACTGGAAGCAAACTCTGCAGCAGATTTGAACGCTCCCTCGATCGCCCAACTTGGCGCTCTGGGCCACGGGGCCCTCGGCGGCTGCGGCTATGTCGTGACGTTCTAGGGCCCCGGGAGCGTCAGAACCGACTCGGGGTGCAGAAGACCGTCCCTAGGAAGGGGTCGACCGCTCCAGGGAGCCTGGCCACGGGCGCTCGGGGGCCACGCCGGCGACAGAGCCGCTCTTCCATGAGGATCGATCATAGGAGGCCACGTGCGAGCCCTGCCCCACCACCCCACGATTTCTAAGGGGGGTGGTGGGGTACACTTCGCTCGGGAGGTCCCGAACGAAGTGACCCCCACCTCCCCACGTCGCAATCGCTGGTGGGGGTGGGGCAGGGCTCGCCTGTGGCCTCCTCATCGAGGATGGAAGTTTTCAGACGCTTTTGGTCCCCTTGGGGCTCTGGAAAAATGTCTCGTCCCCACGGCTGGATTCCCGCCGAGGTGCAGCTCCCGCTCCGCTTTTTCCGCCTGCGTCGGACGCTCCCCCGAAGCTCCCCCGGACAGCACGGACCCGCTCCCTCGCCTCACACGCCGCGACGGATCGAAGGACACCCGCTCAGCCGGCTGCCACCGCCGTACTTCTGCGATCGGGGGGGCGCGCAAGCACGGATTATAGCGATCCATGGATATTTGCGCGCGGTCGCCACACCCATGCATCGGGGGAGGCGCCCTCCCCAAGAGGCGGCCGGTGCCGCCTCGGTCGGCGGCGGAAGTCCGCGACTTCCCATTTGAAGGGGCCCTGGGAAAAACAATTAAATACACACAAATGAAGTAAACCCCCATATTTTACCATATTTTCTCTGAGTTTGTCTTCCCCACCACTTCCCATATTTTCCGACATTTTCTGGGGATCGACGATTAATTGTGTCTGTGTGTTTTTTCCCTCCTGACCATGGAAAGGGGGCCCGTCGCTAATCCACGCCCCCTGTTGATCCATGCTTGCGATCGCCCGAGCTGTGCTCCTGCGGTCACGGCAGCTCGTGCGCCATCGTGGCAGCAGGAGCCGACTGCCACTGCCGCCTCGGCGCGCCGGGCGCCGGGCACGGCTGCCGTCTTCCGGGAGCGCGACCGCCCCCGCCCGCACGCGGCCCCTCGACGCGCCCCTTCCCTGGCGAGCCTCCCCCCCTTGTTGACGATGATGATGATGATGATGATGATGATGATGACGATGATGATGATGATGATGATGATGATGAAGTTGATGATGATGATGATGATGATGATGATGCTGATGATGATGATGATGATGATGATGCTGATGATGATGGTGATGATGATGATAATGTTTCCTTTCCCAAGTCGCCTCTTGTTCGCGATTGTCCCCTCGACGCGCCCGTTCCCCAGCGAGCCTCCTTTCCATTCCCAAGGCGCCCCTTGTTCGTGCTTTTGTCATCGTTTCGCGCCTTCTTTCCTTTCCCAAGGCGCCTTCGTTCCTTTCCCAAGGCGCCCTCTTTCCTCTTGTTCGTGCTCTCGTCTCCTTCGTCCTTTCCTTTCCCAGGGCGCCTCCTTTCCTTTCCCGAGGCACCCCTTGTTCGCGATTGTCCCCTTCGTGCTCTTGGCGCTCCTTCGCTCGGTCGTTTGTCCCTCCGCCGCGCGCGTCTTCCTCTGTGGCGCCCTCGCTCGCTCGCCCTTTTTGTTCGGGCCCTCGCTCGGTCCCCCGCCCGCCTCCTGCGCCGAGCGTAGTGGGAGTTAGCGCTTGACTCCAATCCATGCGCAAATACCCCAACATCAGCATCATCATCATCACCATCATCATCAGCAGCAGCATCGTCATCATCATCATCATCATCAGCATCATCATCATCAGCATCATCATCATCATCATCATCATCAGCAGCATCATCATCATCATAAACATCATCATCATCATCAGCAGCAGCAGCAGCAGCAACAGCATCATCATCATCATCATCATCATCATCATCATCATCATCACCATCATCACCAAGCGTGTTCCAAGACGGCCTCGAGGCACGACCAGGCGGCCACGACGCACCACTCCTGAGGCCTGGGAGCAGCCCCCTTGGGGCCGAGAAGCCGGCCGTCGCGATTCTTTGAGACGCCTTGATGTGGAAATTCGGCGCACACCTGACCCGGGAGCCATGGCGTGCCCACACCAGAGGCCCCTCTGGCGAGAAGCCTCTCCGAGCCGGAGACCGGCCCCTGCGCCACGGGCCGCGCTCCCCGACGGCCCGGAGGCCCCGAGGGCGCTTTGCCACGGCCTCGCGGAGCCGCGGGCCCCGCGGGCCGCCTCTGGTTCTGTGACTGGACAAGCGCGTCCCAGACCCCCTCGCGCCGTGAGAAAAACAACGAGACGAGGTTTTTCGCTACTTTCGGCCTCAAGGGGCCCTTACTGGGCCTCGGGACCGTCAAAAAACGACTCAGGATGAAAAACGGGTCCCGGGGAGGGGGTCCAGACCTCTGGGGGTCGACGTTGTAAACAAATCACGACATCGGGGGTATGGGGTTCTGGTTCCAACAGGAGCCCTAAAGGGCCCCTGCAGGGCCTTTTCCTTCACCCCCATGCAGGTCAGCCCCGTTGCCACCCGCCCGATCCCTCCTCAGACCTCCCCGGCTCTCCAGCGAATGTGGTTCCTCAGCTTGGTCGTGCCTCCTCGGCTTCGGCCTTCTGGGGCCGCGTTTGGGCCCCAGGGCCATCTCGGCGGCGAGCTCGGGGGGAAGTTCGAAGGGGCGGGCCTTATCAGAAGGCTCAGAAGGCCCCCCCCGGCTTTCTGAGAAGTGTTCTAGGCCGGCCCCGAAGACGCAGAAAACTTGTCAGAAGGCGCGAGGGTTGCTGAGAAGTCCCGCCGCCTTCTGAGAAGGCCTTCTCCTTCTCACTTTCTGCCTCGCTCGCCGCCGATACCCCACGGGAAGGGGTTGAGACCTCCAGGGCCCGCGGGCAAGACAAAACATAGCCGTCGGAGGTCTGAGTCTGGCGACTCGAACAGACCGCACTGGGGGCTCGTGCTGCCACTTCCAGCGCCAGGATGCCATTTCCAGGCCCTGCGGCCGTCACAAAAAGGACGGCTCGGAATGAGACGCTGGTCGCTGGGAAGGGGTAAAGCGATCCTGCCACCATACGGAACGCTGAGAAGGGAATGAAGCGGCTTTTCTGGCCAACGCGAGCCTCGGCCACGAACGGGTTCCCCTACCCAGATCTGAAGGAAGACCCACAACAAAAACAGGGCTCCTCGGGAGTCCAAAGTTGCCCTTGTTCCAGCGCCTTGGCCGCACAAGCAGCACGCAGTTGATCAGGATGCGCGGTACGGAGGCGGGGGCCTTGGAAGGCCATGTGCACGTCGTTCGAACGGGCCTCCGCACGGCACACGCAGGCGGACGGGCGCCCCTCCGCTGCCGTCTGCGCCGCCGCCCGAGCTCGCCCCTCCGCCACCTCCTCCTCCCCCTCCCCCTCCCCCTCCTCCTCCTCCTCCTCCTCCTCCTCCTCCTCCTCCTCCTCCTCCTCCTCCTCCTCCTCCTCCTCCTCCTCCTCCTCCTCCTCCTCCTCTTCCTCCTCCTCCGGGAGGGGCCGCAGGGGCCCCAGGCGCGAGGGCAGCCCCGGAAGGCTGCCCGTCCGCCCTGTGCGCCCTGGCTGCCAGAGGGCTCCGCGGGTCGGGCCAGCGGCTCCCAAGGGCCAGCGGGCGGGAACGGGGCCGCCCGGGCCGCGCACGGGCCCCGTTCCTCCTCCTCCTCCTCCTCCTCCTCCTCCTCCTCCTCCTCCTCCTCGCCCCCTCGGCGGAGAGTGTACCAGACTTCGCAGGTAGCGGCGCTGCAGGTGGCAGCACGTTGGCTCAGGCATGGTCGCTCTATGTGGCAGCAGGTCTGTGAGCTCGGGAAGAGGCTGATGGCTGCCAACGCGGCGTGCTCTGTATCTGTTGGTCAGACTTCTCAGTTGGTGGAGCGGCTGCGCGAGCTGAATCAGTTATTCGTGAAGATTGGTCGGGCGTCGGAGACGCTGGGCATGCTGGACGTAGACCTGGCGCAGTTTCTGGCTCGTGGCATCGCTGTCTGGGCAGACTCGTTGGCTGAACAGGCAGTGCAAAGCTTCCTGGATCGTGCCGATGAAGCTAGCAAGGAGTTCGAACGCGAGCAAGGGGCCAATTGGCGGCAGTGGGCTCGTGATGCTTTGAGTGGAGGTGCTTCAATGGCCCATCGGTTTACTCGGGTCCATCCGTTGCAGGAGGTGCTGGATCCGACCACGAGGGCCAGCCCCCATCAGCTCGTGCAGCGGGAGATGGAGAAGTGGAAAAAGATCTGGACGGTGCATGGCCTCACGCAGTGTGTTAGGCCCCCTGATTTCAACGACTGGGACCTGCTGCCCGAGATGTCCGTGGCCATGCTGCGGGGGGTCTTCTTAAAGTTCAAGGCGAAGACTGCTGTGGGTCAGTCGGGCATTGCTCCGCGTGCTCTGTGGCACCTCTCGGATGCAGGTCTCATTGTGCTGTCGAAGTTGTTCCAACGGTGCGAGATGTTGGGTTTTTGGCCAGATAATCGCATGTTCACCACTTTGGTGAGGCTGCCGAAGGAAGGAGGCGGGTCCCGTCTCATTGCTTTGGTCCAGACGCTGGTTCGGGTGTGGGCTAAGGCTCGCAGCTCCATCAGTCGGCAGTGGGTGATTCAGACTGACCTTCGTGATGTTTGGGGAGCTGGAGGCGTTGGTCGTACATCTTCGGCGGCGGCGTTCGAGCACAACCTGATGGTGGAGGTTGCGTCGCTGCTCGGCTGGCACACGGCTACGGCAGCGGTGGACGCGTGGAAGGCCTACGAGTCCGTCAGCCCTGGCGAGCTGATCTGCGAGGCCCGCCACCATGGTTTTCCGCTGCGACTGGCCTGGATGGTGATTGAATACCATCGCCAGCCGAGGGTACTGAAGGCCTTCACCTCCTATTCAGAGCCCTTTGTCTCGTGGCAGGGCATGCTTGCAGGCTGTGCCCATTCCACCTCCCCCCTCACTCTCCCCACCCTGCGTGCGGCGCGGCGCGTCCGCGCGAGTGGCGTCGCGCCTCGTGCTTTGGTCGACGACCTCACGATTCAGTGGGTTGGGGAGGAGGCGGGGGGGATTTCGAAGCTCTTTAATGCGCTGGCCAACTTTAAAGCTGATGCTAAGCCCCTCGGGATCGTGCTCCAGGACTCGGCCTCGGGGAAGTCTGGCTACGTGGTGGCCAATCGCAAGGTCCTGCGGGCCTCAAAACCCTGGGCCCGAGCTGTTCGGCTGGAAGCCAAGCGTAACATGCGCAATCTTGGGCACGAGCTCTCGGGGCGTGAGCGCAGAAGACCGCTCACCCGACAGAGGATCGCTAAGTTAGGTCGTCGGATGAAGCGTGTTTACCCTCTGCCGAAGGCTGCGGGGACTCGTGTTTCTGTTCTGTGGCGCACTGGACTTCTGCCAGGCGTTAGTCACTGCTGCGCAGTTTCTGGGACCACGGATTCCGAGCTTCGGAAGTTGAGAGCTACTGCGGGGGCTTTGGTTGGCGCCAAGGGTCGCGGGGGGTCCTTGACGGTCTACTTGGCGTCTCAGTCGGATCCGTGGTGCGACCCGATTTTTGAAGCCACGATTGCTCCAGTCAAACACTATGCCCAGGTGGTGTGGATGCAGACTGTGTCCCTGGGTACCCTCGAGAGGGCTTGGAGGGCCCTGGCCGAAAAGCGGGGGCAGAAATTCTCCTGGCTCCACGCTTCGGGCCCGCTTTCGGTGGTGGCTTTGTCTCTCCTCCGCGTTGACTGGTGCATGGAGTCGTCTGTGCTTATCCGTTCCGATCAGGGAATGGTGTATTCTCTGTTGCAGACTGATCCGCAACATTTAATCAAGTTTCTACGTGCTGGCATCCAGCGCTGGCAGATGCGTCGTATCCAGGCTCATGTTCCTGGTTTCCCCGCGGACGCTGAGTTGTGGCCCCGTGGGATCCGCGCCTGTGCTGGGTCCAAGTGGGCCGCGCTCAAAAACCCCAGGTCGGCGGGAATCCTTCGGTCTCTCTGGTCCGACTCCTGGCGGCCCCAGGCTAAGTTGCATGACAAAGGGCTCGCCCCCGATCCTAAGTGTAGGGGCTGCGGAGCGGACAGAGAGACGTGTGGTCACCTGCTGCTCGAATGCCCTGTGCTGCGTGAGCAGTTGCTGGAATTTGAAGATGAAGTTCCGATTTCTGAGTCCCTGGCCAAAACTCGTGATAGGTTTTTGGACCAAGGGCCTGTTGGGCGCCGAGGGGCCGCTCTGGACCCCGAGAGTTTTGAGTTGTCGGTTGGGCTCCCTTTGCTCCCGATGAACCCTCCTGACCCTCCGTGCGACCCACCGATTTTCTGGTGGGGGGGTTGGGAATCTGATCCCTTGCAGTGGTCCAATGCCGCGTTCACGGATGGGTCAGGCATGTGGTCGTCTCAACCAGGGATTAGGGCGTGCGGCTGGGGCGTTGTCCAGCTGAGCGCGTCGGGCACGCCACTAAGAGCGTGCTATGGCAGACTCGGAGGCGCCAGTCAGACAGTTGGCGACGCCGAGCGGGTTGCATACTTGCGGGCGGTGGAAAATATCCCGTCGCTGCAGGTCGTCGTCACTGATCTGTTAGGCCTGGCCAATGGAGCGCAGGAGTGGAGTGCGGTGTCTGAAGGTCCAGGGGCCGAGCATGCTGCCGTGTGGCGGCAGATTCGCGCGGCGGTCGTGCGTCGTGGAGGGGTCCCGCCCATGACGCACTGGTGTCCTGCCCATAGGGACCTGCCCGAGGCTGCCCTTGCGACCCCTGGATCTGGCCCGCCTTTTCATGTACGTCCTGGGCAATGCCTGGGCTGATTTCTTTGCCAAGGCTGGTGCTGCCAGCCAGATGGTTGGGCAGGGCACAGCAGATCTGTTTCGGGTCGCACTCAAGGAGTGCCAGGAGTATGCCAAATATCTGGCTTGGGCTGGGGGTCGGGCCATCGACTTGGGGATTGGGGCGTCGTCGTCGTCGGAGAGGGCTGCTCGTTCTCGTCTGAGGCCTGGCCCCCGCCCGACCCCTGTTGAGATTTTAGAGCCTGGAGAGCCACTTGCGTGCCATAGCATGTATAGGAGCGATGCCGCCCAGGAATGGAGGTGCAGGCGTTGTGGTGTCTCGACCAGGACTGCAGCTGGTCTCCGCGCCCTCAGGTCCTGCTCGGCGCGCTGCACTCCGACCGAGGTGCAGCGCTGGCAGGCCGCCCGTGCTTTCTCGCGGTGCTCCGATTGGAGGCCTACCTCCGATGCGGTCCACGTCGCTTTGGAGGCGGCGGCAAGGGTCCTTGAGACGGGCCCTGCCTGGACGTCTGGCTCTGGGGGGGACTCTGGGGCGCGGCGTTTTGCCGACGTGGCCTTGTTCCGCGACCTCGGCCATCGGGTGGCCGAGGCGGGGGTGTACGTCTTCTGCGAGCGGTGTGCTTGCTTCGCGGGGGAGTCTGGGAGGGTGCTTGGTCTCAAGGCCCCTTGTAAGGGACCCTCGGAGGTCCCCAAGACTCTCAGCGCCCAGAAGACCCGCCTCGAGAGGTTGAGGAGTGGGCTGCCGCCTAGGTAGCGGCTGAGGGTCCTGGGGCCTGGCTGGCACCGATCCTGGGCCCTCGAGTTTTGATTTATCTGATGTAGAGTGGGTTCGGGCGACTTGGACTCACCTTCTACTGCGTCTCCTCCTCCTGGAGCGACTCGGCCCTCCCCCCCCCCCTCCAAAGCCTCGCCTCGGCCGTGCCCGGGCCGTGCGCTCCGCGGCCAGCGGCGGGGCGCAGCGCCTCACGCCGACGGGCAGCCGCGCGGAACTCGGGGGGCACTCGATGGGAGCGGGGGCGCCCGGGGGCGCGTGCGGAGGAGAGGGGTGCAGTCGAGACGTTGACCTAAGGAACGATAAATAAGGAACGAAGCCCCTGTCCGAAGGAACACCAGGGGGGCTCGCCGCCAAAAGGGTAGCAGGACGCATGCAGACCCAAGGAGCGACCGAGCCCCTTTTGAAAAGGAAGTGTTCCTTATTCAAGCCGCTCACTGTACGATGCCCAGCGTAGCCAGGCTCGAGCTTACCCCCGTCCCTAAGACTGGCAAGCCCAACGCAATTGGTCACCTGAGGGAGGCGCCCGCAGAAAGTGACGAGGGCATCCCTGGGATCGGCATCGACACAAGGTGCTGTCAATCATAGCGGTAGGAGTAGATTCTGGCTGGCAACAGCAGCACACGTTGTCCCAAATCGCGAGCGGCTGCTGTTGGGCAGGCGACTTCTCATCTTGTCCCAAGTGGGCGACGTGCACGGCGGCAGCGACAGCGAAGCCGGGCTCAAAACGCACAGCAGCTGCTGTCAGTCTTCGTTCCCACTTTTCCCATGCCCATGCCGATCGCACTGAGAGCACGACAGCTGGTCACACGGGTCAGTCAAGCCAGGGCATCGCTCCTGCAGGGAAGCCTTCGGGCGACGAGCGGAGGGAAAGAAAAGCGGAGTCGGGATCGCGGTCGCAGGCACGGAGTGATGACCGAGGTCTGAACGCTGGCGGCAGCGACCCCACGCTCAAAGACGAGGAGGGGCGAGCACGTCGACGGCGAGGCACGCCCCTGTCGTGCAGTCACGTGCTTCCGTCTGGAGCATCGCATACGTCCTTCCCATCCTGCCGCCGGCCGTGCCTCAGAAAGCCACCTCAACGTCGCCGCATCTCCCGGCGTGCTCCGCCAGGGTCCAACACAAGAGCCCCTAGGCGACCTGGCCAGAGCAAAGGGCGCACCGCGCCCACCCCGAGCGGGACAGGACACTACCCGAACGACGGGGCGCAACCCACAGAGGTCAAGACCACCGGTCGCCAATCGGGACTGCGGAATGTCAAGGAAGCGGATAGGAGCAAGGGGCATGCTCTGGGATCCAGATGTCACAAACAAAGCGAGGTCACGCCGCAAGCGCTGCTGAATATGACTAATCAAACCAGCCCTTCGGTTAAGTTGGTCTAGCGAACTCTTTCATCCCTCTTCCACAACCCTCTTCCCTTCGAGGAGTGTGCCCTCTCCTCCCTCCCTCCCTGAGGCTTTGTTTGCGGGGGCCGCGATGTGTCAGAGGGTCCTTTGTCGCCCAAGATGGCTCCGAGAGGGCCTCCGATGCTCCAAGATGGCCTCCAAGACGGCTCAAAATAGCCGAAGATGGTTCAAGATAGCTTCCGACATACCTCCAAGAGGCCCGACAAAAGCCACAAGACGGTTCCAAGTGCAGCCGACCTCCTTCAAAAGCTTCAGGATAATCAGTAATGTGTGCCGTCTCGCCTTGTCGCTTCCGACGCGTATTTGAGGCCTCAAGATGGCCCGAGAGGCCCAGGGGGACGCAAAGGACCCCCAGACGGCCCCAATAGCGGCCCAAGAGCGCCCCAAGAGGACCCCAAGATGCGATTTGGATGCCCCCATGGGGGGGAGGAGAATCTTGGACCCCGCCTCCTTCTTTGATCGACACCGTGTGAGGTGGCCCCAGACGGCCTCACAGAGCTCCCAAGAAAGCCCCAAAAGAGTCCTCAAGAGGGCCCCAAGAGGGGCCCAATTCGACACAAAGATGGCCCCAAGATCACCCAAGAGCGCCCCAAGAGCATCCCACGAGGGCCCCAAGCGGCAGTTTGCCTCCTCCTCCTCCTTTATCCTCCTCCTCCTCCTCCTTCCCTCTCCTTATGAATAACTCCCCCATGTCGCACCCCGGGGACAGGCGAAAGGGCGGGCTGGGAGTTTCGCCTGAGACTGCCTCATCATTGATGACTCTGAAAATTAGAAACTGGCAACAGCTTCACAGATGGAGGGCGGGAGGTTTTCAAAACGTGGTTCTCGATTTGACGCCGCGCACAGTCGTTATACCAAAATTCAAGAGCTGCACGGATTGATCGCGGGTCGTTGTGAAAATGCGGTTCTCGCCTTAACGACGCGAATTCGCTTCAACATTTGCAGGAGCTTCACGGATTGGGGGCGGGTGGTGTTCAATATGTGGCTCCCGCCTGAGTGCCGCGCACATTCGTTATACAAAAATGAAAGAGCCCCACGGATTGATCTCAGGTCGCTCTCAAATGCGGCTCTCGCCCTCACGAAGCGCAAATCCGTTCTATAACAAGTCAAGAGTTTAATGGATTGAGTGCGGTTCGTTTTCAAACTGTGGCTCTCACCTTAGCGCCGCGCACAGTCGGTTAACACAACTGCAGAAGATGCTCGGGTTGAAGCAACTCGTGTTCAATATGTGACTCTCGCCGTAGCGCCGCGCACATTCGTTTCCAACACTGGCAGGGGGTTCGCGGATTCCCATGGTCGGCGTGCCAGAAATGGTGTTTTGGAAGGACTCAGGATTGGAAAGGCGCAACAGCTACAGTGATTCGCGGTGTTGACGCCCCAGCAATTGTGTTCCGGCAGGACTCAGGATCGTCAAGACGCAACAGTCATGTTGATGTGTGGCGTTGGAGTCCCGATAATTGTGTTTTGGCACGCTTCAGGGTCTTCAAACGGGCCCCTTCCCAACGAGACAGTTTCCTCAGAGGAAATGAACCCTTGTAGGAGCCGGTGAAGAGGGAGCTTGGAGGGAGGGTGAGTTCCAGCATCGTTGCTCAGTCATGGGTTTCCAGTGGTCCTCCTCCTCCTCCTCCTCCTCCTCCTCCTCCTCCTCCTCCTCCTCCTCCTCCTCCTCCTTTCTCCTCGCGGACCCCAGGGACGGTCCAAAGAGGCCTTCCAAGGCCACCCCCGTGCTCGCAGATATCTCTCTGTTCATCCTGATTGCCCGCGCTGCCTCACTATGTGTGCCTCTTCGTGCCCTTCCCAATCAGCTCTCATGGGCAACGTTTCTGAGCGGGCTGGTGGGCGTGCGCGAGGCGTGAAGAACTACGTGATGCCGCTCCCGCGCAGACCAATCCCACGGGGGGAGGGGGGGGAGCAAGCCCGATAAGCCGGGTGATCTCCCGACCCTCAACAAATAGTCTCCAGGAGGCACGGCAAGCAGCAGACAGATCCGTCGAGAACGACCCACTCGGACCTCGGACCTCGAGCCCGGCGCCCGCCGCCCGAGCGAGGCGCCAGCCAGACCTCGAGGAGCTCCGCGGCCGCCCGCCGCAGCGGAGACTGCAGGGCCGCGGCGGCGGCGCCTGCCCGGGGCGCCGCTCTGCTCCCGTCCGCAGGGCGACGAGGTCTGCACACTGCGCGTCCTGAACATATACCGCGCCACCGACTCCATTCCCCCCCCCCCCTACCCTCCTCTTCCCCTCCTCCTTCCCGGAATAGGGAGGACGATGTATATGTTTGGGCCCCATATCTGGAGAAACCGAAAGCCGAAAGAGGTACCCCCCATAATACCACTACTCCCCGGACCTCTCCCAGGGTGCGGTGTGACCAGAGTCTAAAGGCGAATCCAGCCGTAGCGGCAAGGGCCTCCCAGGAGGCCCGAGAAGGCGCAAACAAGGCAAGGGTAGCGGTATGGGTCTCTGCTTCTCCTCTGAATACGCGTGTCCATCCTGAGGCGGTAACGGGTACCGAAGCCCTCCCGCTCGGCCAGGGTGGCGCTCACGCTACTCCCGTCGAGGCTCTACTGGCCAGGGTCACTCCAAGCCCGGGTCAGTCCGGCTTTGCAGGATCCTGCAAGACCCTGCACGCAAGCCCGGGTCAATGCGCCCCTGGCTCTGCAGGATCCTGCAAGGTCCTGCGCTCTGACTGACCCCCGTTTGCATCAACCCCTTCGCAATACTCCCGCAGGAAAGTGTACCCATAGTTAGTTGCCGCTACTTCTGCCTCGTTCTCCTTATTTGGGGGCCTTCTTGGGGGCTCTTGTCGCCACCGCTGGATGCGCCTCGAAGTCTTGGTCAGAACGCAGACCGGGAGAGGTCTGGGGAGTAGCGGTTTTGGTACTATTCGGTTCGGAAGTGCAGAAGCAGATCCAAGCAGAGATGAAGCAATGCGACGGATTCGCCCCGTAACGACATCTAGCTGTTTCCCTATATGCCCTGGAGCTTTCGAGAAGCTCATTCCCAGAGCTGCCAGAGCTCCTTGGAAGGGCCTCCCAGGAACTGCTGTCGCCGCGCTTTCCGGGTTTTGGACACTACAAGTGAAACAACTTCGACGGTTTCCTGCCGTGACGGCGCTGGCGATGGTTTCTGACACAACGAGCTTCGTTGAACCTGGAGCGATCGCAACTGTCCGACAGTGCAGATCGTTTGGTATCGGACGAGTGCGGGCTTCTGGCCGCGTTCAGCCTTGAACGCCCGCTCCTGGCTGCGTTCAACCTTGAACGTCCACGCAGGGGTCGCCGCCGCGTCAACGTGAGGCGACCAAAGCTGGGGAGTTTCGTGGGGGGCGGCCGGTAAGCAGGTCCGCCGACTCATTGCCAGAATCTGGACCCCATCAGATTTCACGAGAGAAGTAAAGACCACAGAACAACCGTTTCGCATAGCACGTCGTCGAAACAACCTTATGGTAGCTTGGCGGGTCTGTCGAGTAGCAGCTTCCAAACAGCATGATATCAGATGTCAGCGAACACCTCATGCACTGGGCGGCCCCAAGGCGAACCGATGCCACCGCATGACGGCCTCAAGACTTCTACACAAAAGAAATTGGCTTCTGTTCCGCCAGCTCCACAAGGTAAAAGCGCCCTCGTTTAACATCCGCCGGCTGCTGCCGACCTGGCAGACTCCACCGAAGACGAGACAGCAACTGCTCGACTCCCTGAAAACGCAGCTGTGTCGGACGCCCACCACATGGCTCAAATGTACTCCAAATGCCCGGGACCCCCCACAGGCCCCCAGAAACAATTCTCCCGGCACGAGGCCGCCCTTCCGCGCCATGGGCACGCAACACAACAGCCATGCAACGTCGCAGCCCTCTCAACGCTACAGCAACGCCACATCGCCTTCCGAAGCGCGGTGGCGACGTGCCTCAGCGCAACTGGATAGCCGCTTCGAATTCCTTCTCTTCACCGTATCGTTCCTTCCCTCCCACTCCAACTCCGTATTCCGGGATTCGTTTGCGGGAGCTTCCAAAGAATCTCCGGTGTCGCTTTTGCAGCGTCTCTAGGGACTTGACAGGAGACTCTTCTGAAAGGCACCGCAATGCGAAAGATTCAGGAGAGGTTGAGGAAGAGTAGGAAGCAGAGTTGGGGGGAAGGGAAGTGGGGTGGGGGATGGAAGTGTTGAAGCACAAGGGGGGCGGGAGACAGAAGGGGAGGGGGGAGGAGGTGGAGGGAGAGGGGTCAAGGCAAGCTGGGTGCGCTCGCGCCATGTCTGAAATCCTACCCCTCCAACGCATACCTTCCGACTGCGCTTTGGGTTATCTATATCAGCCGGCGCGTGTCATAGCGAATCTGGAACTCCAAAGATGACCCCATCGCGCTATGCGCGGTCGGAAAACAAGGGAGCTGCGTACATTGGAGGAGGAAGCGGCGGATCAGCAGGAGAGATGGAGGATGAGGAAGGACCAATGTAAACCCAAGACCCATCAACGATATTGCAAGAAACGCTCATTCCAAGCTCCCTCTTCATAGGCCCCTACAACGATTAACTTTCACTACGGCAAAGGCCTCTTTGGAAGACAACCGTGCGAAAATCCTGAATTGTGCCAGGACCCAATTGCCAAAACTTCAACGCCGCGAATCACCCTTACTGTTGCGTCTTGGCGATCCTGAACCGTGCCCGAGCACCGTTACTCGGACTTGAACACTGCGAGTCAATGCAGCTGCTGCGCCCTGACAATCCGAGACCGTGGCATAACACCAGTTCTGGGAAGCGAGAGATGAGAACCGGTGGAACTCTCATAATCTGTTTGACCGAATGTGGGCGTCGCTGAAACAATAACCACGTTTTCAACTAGAGCCGGCCTCCATCCGTGAACCTCTTATATAATGTTTACCGAGTGGGTGAAAACCAAATTTTGATAGCGGCCCGCACTCCACCCGTGAAACTCTGTCAAGTTCGGAAATCGAGTGTGCGCGGCGCTGAGACGAGAACCACATTCTGAAGACGGACCACTTGCAGCCGTGAAGCCCTGGCACAAACTCAAGACGAATGCGCTCGGCGCTCAAGCGATACCCACACGTGGAAAACGGGACACCATCCATCCGTGAAGCTCTTGCGGTGTGTGTTAGTATTTTTTGTTTTCTTGCAACTGCCAAAACATTTAAGCAACACACAACAACAACAATAAGCAAACAAGAGCAAACAAAAAAAACATCTGCGCGGCGCGAAGGCGCGCGCGGCCCGCCCTCCATCCCTGAAGCTCTTGCAGCTTTCCAGCGTAGAGGGTCCTAAACGTTGAGGAAGGCCGCAGCCAAGAGCACGGCCCGCCCGACCGACACGCCCCAGTGGGCACGACGTGGGTGAGACGGCTAGAAGGAGAACAGCAGCAGCAAGAGCGACAGCTAGAAGGAGACAGCTAGAAGCAGAAGGAGACAGCTAGAAGGAGCGACAGGAGAGGGAGGACCAGGGGAAGGCGGAGGAGGAGAGATGGGGCGGGCGGCAACGATGGAAAAGGACTCGGGTCCAGAAAAGTGGCCCGGGCTTGGGCGAGAGTGCGATTCCGAACGATGGGAGGAAAGCACCAATCCGATCATGAGGCCCACGCGGCAGAGCGACCACCATTTTTTTTTGAACAGCAGAAGCAATCAGAGCGGAAACGACAACAAAATAATGAGTAACCCTTGAAACACTGTGTAACGAACAATACGCAGGGAGGGCCGAACATCTTCCGGAGGACAGTACGTATGCATGATGGGAGGGGGGAGGGTAACGAAGATAGAGGAGGGCAGGTCGAGATCGAGGAAGACAAGGATGAACTGCAAGTCGCGCGCGACCGCGAGCAGTAGTCGAGCCAACGAAAGCACATGCTTCCCCACAAGACTCGGTCTTGTCTGCCGCGGGGCTCGGGCCAAGGGCGACGGGGGGCACGCCCTGCCCGAGCAAGGCTCGGACGAGCCCCTCCTCCGCCGCCTCCTCCCCCCCGCAGCCGCGGTAGAACCAGCCCTGCAAAAGACTGGCGGGGAGCGCGTAGAGCCAGAGCGACGCCACACCGATCTTGTGCGGGTCGACAAATCTGTCGCGCACGAAGAAAGTTCGCAAACAGCAGCGAAGCAAACACCTTCACCATTAGAGGCCTCCTAGATGGGGTCGGAGCAGATAGGGTCGGGGGACCGAACCGCATCGCCGATACATCGGCGATACATCACCGACGCATCGGCGATGCATCGGCGACATCGGCGATGCACCGGCGACTCCAGCGTGGAGAAAATTGCTCTTCACATGACGCCGCATCGCCGATGCATCGACGATACGGCGCGATCCTCCGACCCCTTGAACTCGGACCCCGTCTAGGAGTCCTAGCACCATCCATGGTGGGGGCCTTCCCTAAGACCCGGTCAGAGACGGTGGGGGTGTACAGCCGCCTCCATGCGGAGACGAGAATCGGAGGATGGCCCGTTGAGACAAATGGCGGCTCCCCTTCCTCCTCCCCCTCCTCCTCGACTTCCGTTTCCTCCTCCTCCTCCTCCTCTTCCTCCTCCTCCTCCTCCTCCTCCTCCTCCTCCTCCCCCTCCTGCTCCTCCTCCTCATGCTCCTCCTCCTCCTCCTCCTCCTGGTCCTCCTCCTCCACCTCCTCTTCCTCCTCTTCCTCCTCTTCCTCCTCTTCCTCCACTTTATCCTCTTCCTCCTCCTCCTCATGTTCCTCCTCCTCCTCCTCTTCTTCCTTTTTTCTGGATGCATTGAGGAGCCCGTTCGAGCCCCACACGCCTGTATGCTCGGCTAGCACTCTGTAATCACAGCCGAGACTCTGTCCCTTTCCATCGGAAACCAGCTCTGAGTCGCCTGAGGACCTTTAGCCCATAGTCCCCAGGCTTTTTGCAATGGAATAAGAGAGAACCGTCAGTTGCCGAAGCGAATTCGCACCACATGCCAGACAAGCCACGGCTCGATTCGTCTGGCGCCAAAACGTGGGCTCCGTTTCCAGAGCCACAGACCTGTGTGCTTCTCATCTCTGGTGGTCAGCTCACGCGAAGCGCCAACAGCACGAGACACAATGCTGCCCGTGCGTGAACCTTGCCCAAGGGCCGAGACACAGCTACGGCGGCACCACTGGCTACCATCTGGGCCATACCAAGCATGCTCGACAGTCGCACTCCGCTCGGGGCCACTCGAACACGCAGGCCGAATCGGTCGAGCAGAGTGCCGCACAAGGCCACAGTCTAGATGATCCACGGCCGCTCCGATGGTGCCGAGCCAGTGGGCGGTCCTTTTGACCAAAACGCGAGACCTGGGGGGTCGCTCTCGCACCTCAGTCGGGACACGGACCCGAGCAGCACCGCCTTGGGCCTAAGTGTCGGCCAGACGATTCCCGAAGCGGCCACGCCTGCAGATCTCCCCTCGGCTGACAGCTCCCGAATTCAGATGCGCAGCTTATCTTCCGCACCCACAGGCCCTGAAACCCCAAACCACCGAAACTCGTCCAGAAGCCGCCATACGGAAATCCACAGCGAGGCCCAGGCATAACAATGACCCGTCGTACCTTCACGCCCTCGCTCGTGGACTCCCTCAAAAACAAAACTGCCACAGGTCACCGCAACGATCGGTGGCATCGCATTACGCAGCAGCTGCACGAGGGCCGAGACTCGGCACATTCGACATCACCCACGGGTTTCGTGCACAGGCCATACAGTACATCGGACATACCAAGAGGACCCTCGGTTAACGTGACGATGGCCCACCCCGCGACGGACCCCTGGAGCCAGCCCCCATCAAACACCAAACCGTCAAGGAATGCCACCGCTCCTTGGATCACACCTGAGCCTGAAGGCTGCTGCAAAACACCGTGCTGATCAGATGGTGGCCTCTAACACACACACACACAACCACAACAACAACAACAACAACAACATCAACAACAACAACAACAACAACAACAACAACAACACCAACAACACCAACAACAACAACAACAACAACAAGAACGCCTGCGACAAAAATTGCCAACACCCGATCACAACAAACAGTCTGGGCCGGCTGAGCACTCAGCCGAAGGCTTCCTGTCCAAGGGTCACTGCCAATGCACAACTACTGATCTGACATACGCACGCTGTAACTGCTCTTGCCTAGAAAGGCCTTTACATTCGCTACTCCTGCACCGACCATAGTTAATCAGGGCGACGAGGGGTTCCCAGACGGCGCAGGCCGACAGATGCGACATCGAATCCTCGAGCGAAACGTACCTCCACCACTGCCGCTGCGCGACGGCCCTCTCGAGAAACTTGCGCACTAACCACGGACGCACCTCCGGAACATCAATAACATCATCTTCGTGAGTGAACCCCCATGAACGCCTCCAGGACGGCCCATCGACTACTTTCGAGGGCCAAGACCACGGCCCCGCACGCTTGATGCCCAACGCTTGATGCCCGCACTCCCAAGAATGAAGACTCCAGAACGCGCAGCGGAATCCAAGATTTTCAAATCGCACGAACGAAGGCGACGACTGACAGGCACGTGGCCCGATACAGCGAATCCAGGGCCCCATCACACATACGGGTCGACGTTCTGCTTTTTCCCAGCGCACAAGGCTCGATAGCCGAAAAAAACCAACAGACCTAAGACCTGGCCGAGTCTAGTTCCCTGCAGTTACAGCCCGTGACAGTCATGCTGTACGCGTTGCTAGCTTCCACACCAGCATGCGCCACTCGAGTGGCCAGGAGCCGTTCCTTAGCTCCGACCCAGAAATTCTTCATCCTCGACACCTTCCCCCAAGCCTGCTGGACTTCATCTTTCCGAACGCCACGACCAATTCTCTTGCCCGGCGCGAAATCGACCCCCAAACTACGCTGGTGCGAAGCAACGTTGGCACCCGCGGTCCTGCGCAATTCCTTGGCGAAGGTCGTCCTCGCCTCCAAATCGCTCGCCAACACTCGTGTCTTGTCAACATGCATGTGGAGGTCGAACTCAGCAAGCTCCCTAGCAAGCTCGATCGCCGTCTGAACCACTGCACGACGGGCGCGATCCTTTCCCCCGGCCCACTGCAACAGTATGTCAACCACGTCGACTATCGGGGTAGCAGACCTGTGACGACACAGCCTGTCCAAAGGTAGTATGAGAGCCAGCTTGAGCAAGAGAGTGGCCAACCCGTTCCTTGGGAAAATGAGCTGCTGCACCTCCAGAGCCTCAACAACCGCGGATCCCAAGACTAAGTAACGCGGAGCACGATACCGTTCCACCTGGAGCAACACTTGCCAGCGGGGAACCCCCTGTAGACCGCAGCCTCCAAAACCCTCAAGAGGTGCATGCGCACTTGCACAGCACACCAGAAGCCACCTGGAGCCTCACGACACTTGCTGGATGCCCACCCAGCCCATGCTGATTGTTGCCACACCGCTCTTCCACAGGATCTCAACCCGCGCCCAGAAGTAGTGCCTGGAGTTCTCTTGTTCCCAAGACACAGCTAGAAGACGCCGAAAACGAACCTGAACCAGAGCCACAACATGTATGAGCGCAATTGGTCGTACTCCACCTAGCAATTTCTGCAGGAAGGCCACCTCCTTGCGGAGAGAAGGCCATTTAGCAGAAGCCGCGATGCACATGACCAAGACAACGAAGCACTCGAGGACAACATTACTCAAGTCCTACAGCTGCCTAAGCCTCACTGAATCGAAACCAACACCCGGCGACTTCTTGAACGATTTTACGACCCTACGCAACTGCTCCACGCTCGGCACGCTCGGCCTCGCAGGCCTTTTCACCAAGATCCGCGGGCCAGCTTACGATCTGATGTCACTCCCCCACCTTCCACCACCTCGACGACCACTCCTGCTGCAGAAGACCATCTCGTGATGTTTGTTGATAGGAAGGTGAGGACGTTCTAGGTCTGGGGCCCCAGGCGGCCACCCGACTTTCTCGCGCGTGATCGCAAAGAGGCCACCAGCACCTGAACCCGCCTAGGTCACCAAACTGCGAAAATCTGTGGCACGCTAATTCGTGTCACTCTCTGCCAACTGGGCAATACTCCGCTTGACACTGGGCCAAAATGCGCAGCGACTCGATCTCCAGATTTTCAATGGGAATAAGAGAAATAAGACTCCACCACCTGCCAACTGTACCATCAGGAGGAGACGCCACACTGCATGGTACTGTTTCAGCAGCTTGCTGATGCTGAGAATGGCCGTCAATCTGGTCAACGGTCGAGTCCAGCAAAAAGCGAACCCATGAAAAAAACAGCACACCCCGAAGCCACAACACAACAGGCGACACACCTCGGCCATCCTAGGCTTCAACTGGCGCGCCCTGACACACATCTTGCCACGCTCGGACGGCTCCACCTGATAAGCCTCAACCCAATGCTGCTCGGTGGTTGTGATGAACTTATCCGATCCCTCAGTCGACTCATTCACTGATGCGACCCCGTCCGGCATGTCCTCGCGCACCGTTTCCCACGTCTGCTCGAAGTCCGTCGTCATACATCCAGCGGGCCGAACCTCAGGAAATGCACGCGGAAAAAGCAGCACTCTCATCTCAGGCCGACCCACTGTGCCACGTACCCCCAAGCATGCAGCAACATGGAGGCTCAAAGCAATCTCAGGGCACGCTCGAGCAGATACAACCTGCAACCCATCAGGCACAAGAAACAAAGTGTACGCCCACCTGGAAAACACGTGCCAAAACCTGGGGCCACAAAATATGCATCGAACCAATCTGTCACGTCAGCAGCCTGCAAGCCAGATGGCTCGTTGTTGAAATCGCCAGCGATGATGCACGGCCGCCCGACCACACGCACAACCTCTGCAGTCCTGAGTAGGGACTCCAGACTCGTCGCTGCCACCCCGATCTTGCCAATCAGATCGACGCTCACCAACAAGGCTCCAGCAGCTGAGCACCCAGAATGCAGAGCCATGGCCGCGCGGCCAGGTGCGATGACATCATGAAGCCCTTCAATCCGCCTCCTCCTCCTCCTCGTCATCTTCCTCCTCCTCCTCCTCCTCCGCCTCCTCCTCCTCCTCCTCCTCCTCCTCTTTCTCCTCCTCCTCCTCTTCCTCCTCCTCCTCACCCTCCTCCTCCTCCTCCTCCTCCCGCTGCTGCTCCTCCTCCTCCTCCTAGTCATCTTCTTTCTCCTCCTCCTCCTCCTCCTCCTCGTCCTCCTCCTCCTCCTGTGAAGACATCGATGCGCCCAGCTTTGCAGACATCGACGCTCCCAAGAATGCAGATTGGACTCATCTTCAGGCGGGTCTGGACGTCAAGGTTAAGTTTGACGTCAATGTCCCAGCAGGGCTTAGTCTCGAGCGTGCGACCTTGTGGGTCTTGGACCCAAACACCACTCTAGCCCACGCCGTGCAAGGCAACTTGTACCTAGACGGATCGTGCACTATAGTATGTCCTAAGTCCTAAGTGTTATCACCGAGCGGGATGGGCTGTGCTGTTGTAGTCATTGACCCTGCCACGGCTGAAGCCATAGCTGTATTAGCGGGTCCTGTTGGTAGAGCGTTGCCTCAAATCTCACCCGCGGCAGAATGTTTAGCAACATACGCCGCGGTCAAATTCGGAAGAAATATCTCGGCCTCGATTGTTGACTACAGTGGCACATGCCAGCTGCATGCTCCGGGTCCGTCCCCTAAAGGTGTTCATTCCAGCCTTACGTTGCGAATTAAAGGTTGTGCTGGCTGGGGCTGGGGCATCGACTTGATCAAAGTCAAGTCGCATCAAAAGCTCTCTGAATTAGAGCCCCACACAGAAGAATGGCGGCATGCTTCGGGAAACGCCGAGGCCGATCGGTGGGCGAAGTGGGCAGCCAACGAGCTGTTGCAACCCTCCCCTGCCGACAGTCAACAGACACAATCGCGACTCAAGTTTTTGCAGCGATTTCTACACTATGCTTGTAAGGTCTTGCCGAAGTGGTCTCCTGTTGCTTCCAAGCCCGGGGGCAAAGCATTGGCCAAACCCATCAAGTCGAATAATCCCCCTGTCTGGGCTGCGTCCGCCCCAGGCTCCAACCTTGTGCCCCCTCCTCCCCGCCCCCCTGTGGTGTCTGGGGGGCGATTGGTGCACGATTGGACTTGGAGCCTGGGTGGATGGGTTTGCAAGCTGTGCAAGACGAGCGCGCTTTCTGAGGCGAGGAAAGAAGCCAGACTCAACGAGAAGTGCACTGGCAATTCCCCTCTTAAGACCCTCGCTGCTGACAGTCACGGCGATACGCTAGTGGTGGCCGATGTTGGGACAGGCGAGAGTTTCCTTATTTCAGACTTGTAGAGCTTATGCGGTCTCGAATCCACGTAACTTGTGCAGCTTTTGTCCCATTCGTTTTTCGGACGCCCAGAAGCGTGGATCCAAGTGTGCATGGGATCGAATGTGACAAGGAAGGCACCCTAAGAAACCCAGGGTGCAGCTTCGCTCCTTCATCCCCCTGGCCCCGCTCCTGGCAGATTTACCCCAGGAGCAGGAGCAGGATCAGGAGAGGGAGCGTGCGCCGGAGGGAGGGAGACCCCCCTGCGAGCAGCCTGATCTCGCCAACCCGATCTTCCAGGCGCGCCCAGCGCTTCCGCGCCGCCACGCGTTAGCAGCCAAGACGGCAGAACCCGCTTCAGGATGCGTGCTGGTCCTCCTCCTCCTCCTCCTCCTCCTCCTCCTCCTCCTCCTCCTACTCCTCCGCCTCCACCTCCCTTCCTCTTCCTCCTCCTCCTCCACCGCCTCCTCCTCCTCCTTCTCCTCCTCCTCCTCATCATCATCATGTCCTTGTCCTTCTCCTTTTCCTCCTCCTCCTCCTCCTCCTCCTCCTACTCCTCCTCATCATCACCATCCTCCTCGTACTCCTCCTTCTCCTCCTCCTCCTTTTCCTTTTCCTCCTCCTCCTCCTCCTCCTCCCCCTTCCACCCTTCCTCCCTTCCACCCTTCCTCCCTTCCTTCTCTACTCCCTTCCTCCTCTCCTCCCTTCCTCCATTCCTCCCGTCCTCCCTTCCTCCCTTCCTCCCTTCCTCCCTCCCTCCCTCCCTTCCTCCCTTCCTCCTGTCCTCCCTTCCTCGGTTCCTCCCTTCCTCCCTTCCTCCCTTTCTCGGTTCCTCCCTTCCTCCCTTCCTCCCTTCCTCCCTTCCTCCCTTCTCCCCTTCTCCCTTCCCCTCTTCCTCCCTCTTTCCCTTCCTCCCTTCTTCCCTTCCTCCCGTTCCTTCCTCCCTTCCTCCCTCTCTCCCTCCCTCGCTTCCTCCCTCGTTCCCTCCCTCGCTCCCTCCTCCTCCTTCTCCTCCTCCTCCTCCTCCTCCACCTCCTCCTTCTCTCGTCCACCTCCTTCTTCTCTCCTCCTCCTCTTCCTTATCCTCCTCCTCCTCCGCCTCCTCCTCCTCAGCATCCTCCTCCTCCTCCTCCTCTCCCCCCGTCTCTTCCTCCTCCTCCTCCTCCTCCACTTTCTCCCCCAAAAAGGCGCGCCGTCTCGCCCAGAGCCACAGCATGCAGGGCCGCCGTTATTATGACCAGCCCCCCCCCCTCCCCAGACATCCGACGATCTGATGTTCTCCATGCGCGGCCCCAAAAGGTCCTGACCCCCTCCCCTGGTTGCAAGCGTTCGCCCATGAAACATGTGGATGGCCCTGGGGGGCTGATGACGGGCCCCACAGGCCGAGATGGAGAAAAAACACCCACATTGAACAAAAAACAACTCGTCGGAGATCTGGGTCCGAGTGTGGGAAAGAGAGAGAGAGAGAGAGAGAGAGAGAGAAGGCCCTAACCCGCGCAGCTCTGCAGCGACAGTTTGCCTATCCTTCCGACGTGCTTGTTGGCCATCCGCAACGCACGCACGGCGGACGCGAGCCGCGCGCGCGGCTCTTCCGTGAGGCCGTTCTTCGGGGGAGGGGCCGGAGCGGGCAGTGGGAGGCGCGCGGCATCGCCGAAGAACTCCTGGGCGGGAGCAGCGTGGGAGCAAGGACAGGCGGCACCACCACAACCAGCGCGAGGCGCCAGGGAGGGGCCTCCTGGCGGTGTGGTCCCCTCTCTCTTCTAGATCGAAACATCCCGTATCCCCAGCTCGGGGAAGCATCGTAGTCCCCCTCGCTGAAGGTGGCCCCCCTGGCCCTGGTTGTCGTGGTGTCGCCCCTCCTTCATCCGACAATGCGATCGGGACGCAGGAAGCAGACGGCATCGGGATGATGGGTGGCGGGCAGAGGGAGGGCAGGGGGCGCGGGAGGGGCGGCCCTCTGAGAAGGCGGGGAGAGGGGGCCTTCTTAGTGGCCTCGGGCCCCGTCCTCGCCACACCCTGGGGAGCGCCGCCAGCCAACCGAGAGCCGGCGAGCCTGGAGGATATATCGGGCGCCGCCGTCGCCGGTTCACAGCGTTTCCGAACGGCCCGAAAGCGCTCCGGAAAGCTTTTTGGGGCGAGGCATTAGGCCGGGTTGCGCTGGATTGGACCAGACTGAGCCAGGGTAGCAGTATCATTGGCACCCAGGATTTACCAGGGCCGATGCTGCATTCGACCTCCCAGGAGCTGCCATTTTCTACCAAGGAGGAAACGCCAGCACCCATAAGGGGGCCCAGAGGCCGTCGAAAAGCGACGGATGAGAAACCTGGTCCCGGGCCTTGATGTGGGCCAAGGTGTGCAAGGCTGGCGGGGGCGATAAACAGGTGGGGCAGGGGCAGAAGTGCGGCTAGAGGGACATCGCCCTGAATGGCCCCCGGAGGGGAGAATTCCGAGCATCGAGCTTCCAGCTCGGTTCGTTCTCGGGCCCCACCTTGGGATCCACCCCGAAGGTGCGGCCGATCCCAACCATTCTGGGCCCTTCACGGGCCACTTGGGAATGACTGCGCAAGTGGTGCGAACAAATCCCAACGTATCTGTATGATTGCTGATGTCATCCTACAATGCAAATGCCGGGTTACATCCAGGGAAGTTCACTTACACTTCCCTGCGCTTGAGAGGTGCCTGAGGAAACCAAAGGGTTCCTGAAAACTGCCGAAGGGATTCCCAAGGACATCTGAAGGATTCCCCACTCATCAACAAAAAGATTCCTTCAGAATTCCAAAGGGATTTCTGCAGGATGCCTGAACGGTTCCTGAGGGATTCCTGTGGGATTCCTGAAGGGTTCCTGAGGGATTCCTGAGGGCGTCCTGAGAGATTTCGAAAACAATTCCCAAGGATTCAGTACAAGGATTTCTAGCAAGGATTCTAGAGGGCATTTGTGAAGGATTCCCACAAGGATCCTGGAACGATTCCTGAGGTTTCCTTCAGGATCTCCGAAGGATTCCACAAGGATTCCTGAGGGATGCTAAAACGATGTCTGAGGGATTTCTCGGGGAACGCAAAGGACTCCTCAAGGATTCCTGAAGATTCCGGACGGACTCCCAGAAAGGATTCCTGAAGGATTCCCTCAGGAATCGTCAGAGGTTCCCTAGGATTCGCACAACACAGGCGTGAAAGAGTCCAACGGGACAAACCAATGTCCGAAGGATGCTTGGCACATTCCCGGGGATTCCTCACGGATTCTTGGGGATGTCTAAATGAGTCCTATGCGATGCCAGACGATGTTCGAAGATGACTCAGGCAATTCCCGAACAAAACGATTCTGGGATTCGGATGAGAATCCTGAAAATTCGATTCGAATCCTGGGGGTTCCCAATCGGATTCTCGATGGAATTGTCCGAATTTCTGCGGGGGGCCATCGGATCCCCGAAGTATACACTTATGTAAGTACATCCTCGCAAACTCTCTCCAGGCGTATCTGTACAGTCAAACTGCATTTGTGCATACACATGTACTGAAACAGACATAGTGGCGCACACTCATAACTACACATGTATATGCATGTGCATGTATATCCGGTACATGTACGTATACACATAACTTGTATGTGTCTATATACGTATGTGTATATATGCACACGAGTGCGTATGCGTGAGGGGGGTTGTTGTGGACCCACCGGCTACTCAGGGAGGGTATTACTTCTGCATCGGAGAATTCGGCAGCCGTGATATTACACAACGCAGATTGCACCAATACTTTGCAACACGTGTACTCCACCGCGTAGGTTGCACCACAGCGGTTTCACCACGCAGACTGCACCAATAGAGCGGGCAACATCTATTCTCCATTCGACAGGGGGATCCAGTTCTACCACACACACCCAGGCTTGGATGACCCGCGCCCCTAGGGGCGTGCAAGTTTAATATGATGCTGCCCCATCCCTGATTCTTTAAATGAACTCATAAGATTCCAGCCGAACTGGTATCGACCCCCCTTTTTCATACCTTGCACAAAATACAATGTGCGCACATTCGTTGATAAAAACATCACTGTTCAAGAATCTGTTTTGCAAAAGGAGGGGACGAAGTGCACGCGCGCGCGCGTCGTCGCGCGAGCATGCCGAAGTCACTAAGCAAAAAACCTGAAGTGTCGTAAGGCTTTCAAAGTCGACCGCCCCGAAAACACATGAAGATGCATCAGTGTTCAATTTCGATGTTCAAGAGCAGGTCCGAGCGCGCTATTGCAAATGTCCAGGAGCACCACCGTTGGTGTTCAATCAAAAATATAACCAAATGCGACCAGACAGGCCTCCCGTGCGCGCGTGTCGAAATCATTCGAACGACCTTGTGCGCGTGCTGGGGGGGGGCACGGTCCCTGTCAAATGACGCCATGTGGTACTATATTACCATGCCGTCGTCATTATCATATCATCGTGTCTGCCGCTGTCGACGTCACCGAAATACCGCGCCTGCCTGGAGTCACTGACTCGCCCTGAAGTGCCCGCGCGTCAGCGCGGCCTGCGAACTTCGCAGGGAAAGGCCTGGCGGTCAGCGCCACGGTGGCCGCGTCTGTCGCGGCAGACTGGCTGGACGCTCTGCGCGCGAGCCTGCGCGCGCAAGCGCGGCCGCAGCGATGCGCCAGTCGGCGCCAAGCAGTCATCGCAATCGCCGCCGAATGGGTTGTGCAAATATGATTGCGAGTGAATGGGTGGGAAGGTTGCGCGAGCAGTGAATATGACAACTTCAGGTCCGGCAGGGTGAAGGGCACCACACAGATTTGGACCACTTCTATTACACCGCGTAAACAGAACGACATATATAGCGCCACTTGGAGTGCACCACGTCGGTTGCACTGCGTAAACTGCGCACCAGATAGCTTGCACCACGTGGATTGCTCCACACGGTGCCACATACATTGCACCGCATGTATTGAACAACTCTGACTGCATGACATACCTTGCACAGCATAGATGCAGTGAACCGTCGGTGATCGGCCTGATCGCAACTGCTGGTTCGAAATTCAAGCGGGGGGGTCGCAAGGAATGCTCTGCGCCCAGAAGCACTTTTGAGAGCCTTCTCTTCACAAAAAACAGTGCTACAACTCCCCCGAAAACATCGCAACCACTCCGGCACGAATGCAACGCGGTTGTGGTTAGCCCGAAGCCGTCGACGGTCCGCCCGGCGTGATTGCGACCGGCACTGATCCTGAGAACCCCCTTCCCCACGAACCCTCGACAAAAAGTCACGGAGTTTGGGGCCATTGACCACCTACCAGACCACCCCAACCCAACTTGAAGACCCGAATTCCGGGTTGGGGGCCACGGGTTCCATAATTGTATGTTTTTCCCAGGTTCCCCGGCTCCCCTCCCACTGGAAGTGGAGGGCAGATTGGGGCCTTCGGGTTGGGTTGGGGTGGTCTGGTGGGCGGTGAGCCATGGGGCGGGACAGGCGGCGCCCCAGGGCCAGAGGGATGTCCTGGACCCCGCTGAGCTCGAGGAGGCCCGAGATGCCCTGCAAGCGGGTCACCCGGCTGTCCGTGACCTCCCCCTCGCAGTCGTGCGTCAGCACGGCGACGAGGGCCTCGAAGCTGGCTCGCAGTCCGCTCACGATGTCCTCCTGCATCAGCGCCTGGATCGAGGGCTTCGTTAGAGGCCACAAGGGATCGCTCGAGCTGGGGGTGCGGAAGTAGCTCGGCCCGGAGACCATGCTCAGCATCTGCAGGTCGCTGAGAAGCAAGCGCATCTTGGCCAGCGCCCCAGTGTAGAGGTCATTCCGGAATGGCCGCCTCCAGCAGGTAACCACCTGGCCGGCCCTGGAGGAGGAAGGAGAAGGAGGAAGAACGGGAGGAAGAGGGAGGAGGAGAAGGAGGAGGACGAGGAGAAGGAGGAATAACAGGGGGAGGAGGAGGAGGAGGAGGAGGAGGAGGAGGAGGAGGAGGAGGCGGAGGAGGAGGGGAAGGAGGAGGATAAGGAGGAGGAGGAGGAGGAGGAGGAGGAGGAGAAAGAGGAGAGGAGGGCCCTGAATCGAGAAATACCTTCCTCCAAACGGCGGAGCGGACGCCTTTGGCTTCCGCCGGTCTTCCCCAGAACTTCAGCGAAGCCGAAGCGCAACACTGGATGCACAGAACAATATACCGCCACCGTTACCCCCCAGACCTCTTCCAGGGAGCGTTCTGCCGAGGCGAGGAAGAATTTGGCGACTGCCCCACCCCCCCTCGGTATCGCTTTCTGCCCCGCGATCCCGCCTGGAGCGCCGGATCGCAATTCGGTGCGTGCTCCTCCGCTGCTTCCAGGCTCGTCTTGGTCTCCTCGATCACTCTCTCGAGCCCCTCTGGGTCCTGGCTGAAGAAGGCATTGAAGCAGCGTTCGAACAGGCACTCGAGCTCCTAACGGAGGACGAGGAGGACGGAGGAAGGAAGAGGAAAAGAAGAGAACTAGAGAGGAGGTTCGGATAATTGGTTCCGCAATGTTCGCTCTCAACACGCCCGTTTCTGGCCCCAGGCCCGTCGAACATCGAACCAGGATACAAGATCTCTCTATATCTACACATACATGTGCATACGTAGAGAAAGAGAGAGAGAGGGAGAGAGAGAAAAGAAAAAAGAGAGAGAGAGAGAGAGAGCTGGGCAAATGTACCTACGTACACGCATGGGCATGTGCACAGATCGATCCCGATGCACGCATCCATGACTGCATCGCTCCCTGCCGATGTATCCGTGCACATCCGCCCCCGTGCCGCTGGGCACCGAGGTGGGCGCGCCCCCCGGGCCCTCCGCCTCGCCCCCTCGGGCCTCCGCCCTCGCTCCCGGAGGAGCCCCGGAAAGGGCCCGGCTCCCGGATTCTCCTCCAGTCTCGCGGGGCTCGGCGCGCGCCCGGGTCGCCCTTGGTCACGGGGCGGCTCTCGGGCCCATCGGGGAGGGCCCCCGGACGGGCCCCGAGGGAGCCACGAGAAACCCGAGGGCAGTCCAAGAGGGCCCCGAGTCGCCGAAGGAGCGCTCCGCGACGCTCACGATGGCCCCCAGACGGCCCAAGAGGCCTCCACGACGCCCCAAAGAGCTTACAAGAGGGGCCAAGAGAGGCCAAAACCAGTCATGTTCGCAGGTTGTTTGAAGGCTATTGGCGTTCCCGCCGCTTCGGCTTCCCGACGCTCCCAGACGGCCCTAGAGGCCCCAAAGATCGCCACAAGCCAGCCCAGGAGGCCTCGAAAAAGGCCCAAGAGGGCCCTAAGACGGCCCCAGAAGCGCCCAGGAGGCCCCCAACCCCCAAGAGGCCCCAAGAGGCCCCTAAGGGGTCCCCAGGAGGCTCCCCAGAGGCCCTAAAAAAAAACCCAGAGGTCCCTGAAGGCGCTGCGAAGACACCCCAAGAAGCATCCCTGAGAACTCTGACCCACAACCCTGGCGCGGTGGCAGGATAAACCAAAGGCCATCAGATCCGCCGCCCCCTGTTAGCTTGCCACAGGGGTGCCCGCCGTGCTAGACCCTTTCGGTTTTGGTTTTGGTTCTTTTTCCCAAAGAACTCTCCCATGGGGCTTCGGCCCGTCCCGCCAGCCACTAGGAAACATCTTCCAGCTTGCCCAGAAGAAGTGGTTTACATGCTCCAGACGGCTCCAAGACGGCCCCAGATGGCCTCCAAGACGGCCAACATGGCCTCCAAGACGGCTCAGATGGCCCCAAGATGCCCCCAAGATGGCCCAAGATGCCTCCAAAACGGCCTAAGATAGCCTGAAGATAATTCAAGACGGCCCCAGAGGACCCCAAGAGCCCCCCAAGACGCCTCCAAGAGGTCCTCAAGGAAGGCCCGAAGAGGCCAACATCATTCCCAACCAACCTGTGTTGTCGGGTCCTCGTTTTCAAAAGGGAGAATGAGAACACGGTCCACGTCGGGTCCGACCCCGACTCCCGACTCCCGGGCGCCCGACTACGGTTGGGCAAGCGTCATGTTCTCTTAACATTGCAATTGATGCACATGCATGATAAGGTGGAGGGGAGGGGGCAACACCAGAACCTTCACCCAACCCACACCCCTACGACTGACAGTGGGAAATCTACTAGACAGGCAGGGGTGGGATATTTTGGGCAGAATTCAACCATGGTTGTGTTTGTGTTTGTGCTTGTGATGTTGCCTTTACACACACGGGTACATAGACATGACCGGGTGCAGATTTCAACCTTACTCTGGATATGCATTGTCTTATGCTTGGTTCCTGGGGTAGGGGCTACAAGTAGCTCGATGGGCGAGCCACTTCAATACTTGCAGGGTCTCAATGATTATTATTTGGATCACATGTGTCATCAATTGGTTTACGAACGGATGCAGCTTCCAACCGTACTCTGGATATGCATTGTCTTATGCTTGGTTCCTGGGGTAGGGGCTACAAGTAGCTCGATGGGCGAGCCACTTCAATACTTGCAGGGTCTTTCAATACCTTGCTCTTGGTTTTACTACTACCGATTCTGGGTGATTTCAATTCTTCTGGTGGTGTGTGTGCGGGTGGCCCTTGGGTGTGGAGGGGCCCGACCTGCGCCACACGGCCCTTGGGACACGAACTTCCAGACCCTGGCCCTCCGAACCCCGAAGGGGTTCCGGAGGGAGGCGAGGAAGATTCGGAAGGCTCGGAAGAGGGGGGCTCGAAAGCGGGAGCCGTACGACGATGCACGAGCGGCCCGACGAGCAATCCAACGACTACGAGCAGTCCCACGAGCAATCCTACGAGCAGTCCTGCGGCTGTGGAGTGCGACCCAGCACAGCACAAGCAGTCCCACGACGACACAGCACAGCACAAGCAGTCCCACGACGACGCAGCACAGCACAAGCAGTCCCACTACGACGCAGCACAGCACAAGCAGTCCCACGACGACGCAGCACAGCACAAGCAGTCCCACGACGACACAGACCCACGACGACGCAGCACAGCACAAGCAGTCCCACGACGACACAGCACAGCCACTCATCATGGATGCTGCCGACGGTTCGGGAGGGATTCAGACGGACACCCAGCCGTTGCAAGTGGATGAGGATGGTGGTGCGGCCCACGATATATGGGACATAATACATATACTTGTTGGTTTTATTGCCAAGGCCATCGCTGATCTATCGATGATGCATGCTTCTGTTCTTGGTAATCGTATCCGTATATTTCCCGACTGTGACGGAACAATTCTGCCAGATATTGCCGCTACGACGCCGTATGTTGTACTTCAGTTCTTCTTTGGGCTGGTGTCTTCTCCCACGACGACGCAGCACAGCACAAGCAGTCCCACTACGACGCAGCACAGCACAAGCAGTCCCACGACGACGCAGCACAGCACAAGCAGTCCCACGACGACACAGCACAGCACAAGCAGTCCCACGACGACACAGCACAGCAATAGCAGTCCCACGACGACGCAGCACGACACTGCACAGCACAAGCAGTCCCACGACGACACAACACAGCACCAGCAGTCCCACGACGACGCAGCACAGCACAAGCAGTCCCACTACGACGCAGCACAGCACAAGCAGACCCACGGCGACGCAGCACAGCACAAGCAGTCCCACGACGACACAGCACAGCCACTCATCATGGATGCTGCCGACGGTTCGGGAGGGATTCAGACGGACACCCAGCCGTTGCAAGTGGATGAGGATGGTGGTGCGGCCCACGATATATGGGAAGTAATACATATATTTGTTGGTTTTCTTGCCAAGGCCATCGCTGATCTATCGATGATGCATGCTTCTGTTCTTGGTAATCATATCCGTATATTTTCCGATTGTGACGGAACAATTATGCCAGATCTTGCCGCGGAGGCCGGCGCCAGTGGGCTATCGTACTCTCTGTGTGATGGACGACTCGACTTTCGTGCCGGGACAAGGCGCGATGCGGGTCAAGGGGGCAGCCGAACCACCGCACGTCAGCGGAGAGAGAAGCAGATTGCATCCATCGTCTCCGCAATCCTGGCCAGTGACAAACCACCAACAAAGAAAAAGAAAAAGACAACAGCCCGAGGTTCACCGCCACGGACAGCCGCACCGGGACCAGCACCGGCGCAAGCACCAGCACCAGCACCGACCACAAACACTAGCCTACTGACCATTCTGCAACAAGCGGTGGCACACGCACCCAAAAACACCAGCGACGAAGCAATCTTGGACCGACTAGAGGAGCTCCTCGCCGCTCGGAGGACCCAACCACCCACGACCACACCGCCGCGTAGGGGGCGATGGAGAAAAGATGCGGCCAACCAGAGCACAGCCACAGGTCAACACTCACCAGACACTGGTTCCAACCAGCCAGCTCGGACCCGGAGGTGGAAAGTGGATGAACGACGTTTCCCTGGCAAGCAGTTCTCGGGGGCCACGCAGGTCCTAAACGCTCTCCGAGAAGGCCGGGCGCCCGACGGCGACGTTGTAGTGCTGAACGCGGTCCAGAAGCAGGAGGCGGTAGAACTGGCCCAAGTACACGGGGTACAGAAGAACATGACCGTAATTGTGTCTGACACACCTGACAACGACCAAACGACGGCAGCTAACGGCGACGACACATCCCAGTGGGTAGCGGTCGTCAAAGGAGGCCGGCCGAGCATGAAGAAACTGGAGTGCACCAACCTTCAAGGGGCCAAGATTGACGCACCGAAACAAGAAGTGGAAGGCCCTGAGCCGCCTGTTGTACGTGCCACGACCACGGTACGTGTGACAATGGTCAAGGAATTCATGACAGACGTGCAATGGAAGACGGCCCGCCAGCGGCCCGGCGCCGTGGCGACGGGAGATCTCGATAAGGACGCCATCCTGGCAGCGGAAGCCTTCTCTGAGGTCCTCGAAGCAGGAAAATTGGTAGCCCTGATTGGGTACCTCACGGTCGCCGCGGCTGGGCTGGCCCCAGTGCTCGCCGCTTCCGGAGCCCACGGCCGCTTCTACAGGGTGCTTGCGAAGGACCGCTCGGGCCCAGACACACCAGTCCGCTGGATTAAACGGTTCGACGACGCGAGCCTCGACTACTATCGCCGTGTACAAGGTCTGGTGGCCTCAACGACCAATGCAACAATAGTCCTCCGGAATGGAGGAGGAAACAACCTTGGTGTGGTGGGAATCGACGTGGACGACGCGCAGGCAGTTACGACCCGACCAGCGGCATGGCGGATCCTACACGTCCCACGTACATGGACAGCCCACGAACTCAAAACTTGGCTAGGAGCAGCCGGGTGGACAGAAGTACAGGTTGAATCGCCGCCACAGAGCAGGAACGGGCCGTGGGTTGTACGGGCCCACCCACGCCGACCCGGAAGCGACACCACCGTCGACGCCTGGGCTATCACACTCAGAGGACAAGACCAAGCCATCCAGATTCAACGCTTCGTGCGCGGCGCGGGAGGCCAGACAACACAACCAACGACGACTCGAAGATGGCGGTGGGGTGCCGACCCGCCCGCCCCACCCGCAGCACCCGATGGCGTGGCAGTGCCTGGGGTGCACGACATGGACGTGGACTTGGACGCCGAATACATTACCGACAAACAGAAACGACAAAAACGGTACGACCAGGAGGACATGGACCTCGACGGCCTAGCGGAGGAGACCCGGACCACTGAGAGGGCCAAGAGGACAGCCGCACGGGAGGCGGAAGACGCTAAAGTCCGTGACAGGATCAAGAAAACCCGGGGTGAAGCAGCGGCTGCGCCGGCAGAGCTACCAGGGACTGCAGGCCCAGCAGCCGCGCCAGCAGCAAAAGCAGCGGCCAAGCCCGCCGCGAAGCCGCCGCCCAAGCGGAAGAACCCGTTCGAAGCCATCGACCCCGGTTCCAACGGAGGCGACTGCGGATACCGGGCCCTGACTGCGGGTTGGGCTCTGCTCGGGGGAGTCGCCAAGGCCACGCGGGAGAACACGCTGAACCCCGCCGAGCTCGAGAGAATGGCGAAGACCCTACGAGCGCAACTTGCACTACGTATCAGCAACAACCATGAGTTCTTCCAACACTACTGGGCCCACGTACCCTGGGGGAGGGGAAGGAAGACGGGGCTATTCCGACCACCTGGGAGGAGTACGTCGCAGCGTGTAAAAGACCGAAGCGGTGGATCGACGGGCTGTCCTACCAGGCGGCATGTGACCATTTCAACCGACACATATACACATACACAGGGGTGGGTGCTCAGCTCAACGACGTCAATTGGGTAGACAAGGTAACTTGGATCCCACAGTCTCCGGACGCACAGCGAGCAGCACTACTGCAGCCTCCCCTACACGTGGGCCTGTGGAAAGACCACTGTTACATTTTACTGCCAGACGACGGCACCAGGCACAAGAAGGAGACCAAACGACCGAGCAAGGCACAGCTCGAGGAACGCATCCGCAAGATATGCCGACACGGTGGCTCTACACGGAAAGCAGACAAAGATTCCGACTCCGAGGACTCCTGGATGGCGACCTTGGCCCGGACACGGTCTTCGAGGAAGCGGAAACAACCCGACACGCCGGACTCGTGGCTCGGCGACCTGGGGCCCACAGCGACTCCACGCACGACACGACGATCCACTCCTACCACGCCGCGCACTACGCGGAGCGCAGCAGCGACTACGCCCAAAGCTACTCCGACCCGACGCTCGACGCCGAAGGGGGCCGCGAGTGGCAGCAAGGCGACACCGAAGGCCCGGGCCAGCGGCAGCAACAGCTCCACCAGACCACCACCTCCCAAGAAAGCAATCACATGCACCGACGCAGCTACACGCCTAACGTGGACGTGCGGTTTGTGTGGCGACACGATCACGGCACCTGTCAACACCGTGCCCCACGCTGTGGGATGGAGTTGGAAAGGCAAGGGAAAGAAACATATCAGGAAGACGCGGAAAGTCCACCCGAACTACCACATCACACACGAGCGGGCGAAGCACCTACGGAAATGGCACCCTGGGGAAAACTGGCAGGACGCTGGTAACTACCGACCTTCAGCGGAAGTGCCGCTTCTGTCCCACGACGTGCCCGACGACAAGGTCGCATGGACGTGCCCAGTGTGCGACATCCGCCAGCCTTTCTCGAAAAACACAATTACGTACAAGAAGATCCGGCGGGAGCACCGGCTGAAGGAGCACTCCGAGTACGACGACCAACAATGGCGGTGCCTAGTGCTAAGGGCTACTCTGCTGAAGAAGTCGCCCGACGGCATGCTGGATACCCGAGGTCGGCGGGACAAGAGAGCCAAAAGCCAAGTAGTCCTGCCTCCACTGCCTGTCCACCAGGTCCGGCCTCGAGCAGAGCGGCTGCGCCGTAAGCGGGAGGCACGGGAGAGGAAGAAAGCAGCAGGGCGCTGCTGAGGCGGAGCCAACCGCCACGACGACCAATCCCACGTCCGTCCTCCCTCCCCCTCCCCCTCCTCCCTCCTTGCCCCTTTCTGCGGGATGTACCACGCCAGCCGGACTACAGAGGGCAGGCGCGACCAATACGCCAATAAAGATGGGAACGATCAATATCGCATCTTGGGCACAGCATGGCAAGGACCTTCTGGCTACCGCCGAGGAGCTGGAGCTGGAGTTGCTGGTACTGCAGGAGCATGGGTGCCGGCACGCAGACATACCCAGGGCAGGCAAGCTCGCTGCTGACCACGGGTACGTATGGACGAGTGGAACCTCTTGTGACGACCATGTGGTGGGTACCGGGAGGAGTGGTAGAACACGGGACGAATGTGGTGGCCTCAGTGTGCTGACGACGGGCCGTGTCCGGGTCACCCAGATCGCGTCTGAGCGCCGGACGGGCACTGGGGGGGCTGTCGCTGGGGGTGAGGGTGCCATCTTTCACCTCCACACAGCTCACCGTACAGCACTGCTGGCTGTGGTACACTTGCGGGCGGCCGACGACGACGACGCACGGAATGGTATGCTACAGTGGGTGGCAGAACAGCACGCTACGTTAGGAGGGGGGATCCCACTGCTGATCGCAGGCGACTACAACACTACGCCGGAAGATCCCATCGTTACCGAGACTGCACGGTTACTGGGGCTCCGGGTCCAGAGCCCAGGGGAGTCCACGAGGTGGGAATCGAGTTGGGAGATCGACTTTTTCATGGTCACGAAAACTATGACAACAACCAGGGCTGTGGCGAATACGCATACACTATCTGACCATAAGTTGGTGACAGTGGATGTGCAGTTCGACGCGCCACAACCTACTGCCGGATGCTCGTGGCGGCGTGCGGCGCGGTACGGTACGCTGAAGACGACTCAAGACGCAGCACGAGCGGACGCACAAGGCACCGCAAACACGACCACGACGCAAAGCACGAGCAGACCAACAATTCAGCACGACCCACAACAACATCCAACACGCGATCATGGCGCAGATGCTGCACCACGCAGCACGCCCACGACGCAGCACGAGCAGACCCACAACGCAGCACCACCGACCCATGGGGACATCGTGGAGGGCCTGGTTGCCCAGTGGAGGGCTTTACCAGCTTACGACATCCATGACGGCACCGTGGACGAGTGGTGGACGGACTGGAGTGCACGAGCAGAGGCAGTACTACAATCCCAACCCGCGGTAGTCCTGACCAAGGGCGCTGTCCCTAAATCTGACTTCTCGTTTGCCCACTGGGAGCGTCGGGAGAAAGGCGACGACGTCTGGACCCGGCATACGCGACAACTGCGGCAACTCATCCAACGGCTCCGGTCCCCGGTGGCACGGCGAGGGCGGAAAGCAGCCGGGAAGATCGCACAGTGGGAACGACAAAATCGGAAGTTGTGGCAACAGAATATGGGCGGCGCCAAGCCGGACGACGACCAAGAGGCCATCGAACAAACTACCAAAGCGCTCGGCAAGGCCATCCAAGGGTGCAAGAATGAGCGTGTCAAATGCTGGCGGAAGAGGCTCCAGGCAGATGGTCTTGGGAAAACCACAGCAGCTTGGATCCGGAACGCAGTGAGCACCTACCACAACGTAGCGGTGCAGGACGACACCAAGAGCGACCATGACAGCGGGAACTTGCAACTACACGACGACTCCACGCCCACCAACTACTTTTCACAAGACGCGGTGGAAAGAATACGGGACCACTACGAGCAGCACTTCACGGAATGCGGCCGTGGCAACGATGTGGACGGGTATTCTACCACTACGACGACTACAGTGAGGAGGCACGCCAAGATGTTGAACGAGCACAGGAGCAACACGACCATAGAGCACGACACGCCATGGCAGCCCTTGGCTGCTGGGACCACTGGGCGCCACCGGCGGCAGCACAATTCCGCCACATGCTACACGGAGGAACAGCAGCAGGGCCAGACCAATGGGCGCCCTCGGAGCTCATGCTCCTCCCGGAGGAGGCACTGGAAGAGCTGGTTGACCTCTGCACATACTCTGAGTACCACGGATGGCCGTCGCAACTCCTGCAGTGGCGGCAGGTCCACCTACCAAAAGACCCAGACACAGCACTCCCGAGCCTGACCCGACTACGCCCTATCGCAATCGCGAGCGCCGTGGTCCGCGCCTGGCACAGATGGAGGGCAGACCAACTAGCCACCTACCTCAGCCCAGCTTTCCTGCCCACGCAGGGGGGCGGTCTCAAAGGGCGGACCCTCGAATCCCTCATCGAGCCATGCCTCTCGCTCATTGAGGAGACAATCGCGGCGAACAGGTACGACGACGAGGACGGCTCGCTGACCGAGGAGGAGCAGCGGCTGGTTCGGGAACGACAAACGGAGCTGCACGTCAAGTCGTGGGATTACGCCTCCGCGTTCGACAGGGCTTCCCCCCGGGTCGTCTGCGAGGTTTGGTCGCGACTCGGAGTACCGTCCAGAATCACCAACAGTATCGAAGCGATCTGGACCAAGCAGGAAAGGTGGGTTGAGGTCGGCCCGCTCTTAACACCACGGACAATTCTGGTTGAAGACAGTCTGCCACAAGGGGATCCAGCAGCCATGCTCGGGATGGCCACCCTGCTCATGGGGCCACTACGACGGCAAGCTGCTCTGCACCCACGAGCAACCTTTTGCACCTTCGCGGACGACCGCACGGCGGCCACGACAGAGGCACAAGAACTACGGAGCATCGAGGAGCGGGAGCTGCTGGAGTCGGTCACCGCGCTGCGCACCAACGACAGCAAGACGCAGTCCTTCACGATACTACCGCACCAGTGCGACAATTACCACCTGCAGAGCAAAAAGATGAAATGCCTCGGAATCGACTTCACGATGCAACGCACGACGCTCACGACCAGAGAGCGAGGCAAGCTTGAAGAGGCACTTGCCCGCATGAAGCGGATTGCGTGCCTGCCCCTGAGCATGCGGCTGCGCACGACCGCGGTGAGCACCATCGCGCTGCCGGTGTCGAGCTGGGCACTAGTGGTGACGCCACCGACAAAAGGAGCTATTCAGGACCATCTACGACAAGCACGAAAGGCTGTGACCCTGCGGAAATGGCCCCGGGCAGCTCCCGAACTACTTCGTCTGGTAGTAATGGGGCATAGCACCGACCTACGGTACCACCTGTGCCGGCGAGCGCTACAACTTCTGAGCAGCAGACTACGACGACAGGGGCCTGGAGCACTTGCGCTTTGGGACAAGATCACGATCAAGACCGACACGCGGGGGCCACTCCACGCCTACCGAGCACACTTGGCATCGCTTGGAGCAGAGCGCAGCGACGACGGTTTCTGGAGAGGCCCGGCGGGAGAACTCCGACTTACCGAAAGAACAGACCGACAGCTCCACGAACTACGACTCATACTCCGATCCCACGAATGGGCAATCCTACAGGGCCGGAGCCGGCGGGAGAGCCCCATGGCGGCCGGAGTGCCCTTCCCAGCTGCTGCCGTGCGCGCGGCACAGGAAGCACGGAAAGCTAACCCAATCCTCGCCTCACACATCGCCGCCGTCCTCTGCGGCTGCGTGGTCTCGGACGCCCTGCTGCAGTCCAACCAAGGCGAGGAGGTCTCGACCACCTGCGACCACTGTGGTGAGCAGCGCGTCCCGACGCTCGACCACATGTACTGGGTGTGCACAGCCAACGCCGACCTCCGGCAAGGTATCGCCGTACCAACGGCTGACCTCACCCGCCGGCTGGGCTGGCCGACAGAGGACCTCACCAAGAGGACCACGACTACTTGGACAACAATGGTGTTGGCTATGGCAAGCATGAGGCAGCGTGCGCTGAACCACCGACACAAGAAACCACAGGCACCCACTTCCTCCGACAATAATTTATAACCGTATTCAATGGTTATTATCTGGATCGCATGTGTCAACACTTGGATTATATTGTACTTCAGTTCTTCTTTGGGCTGGTGTCTTCTATTCTCCAGGTACACAGTCTACATATATGTGGGATTACATTACATATTTACGTAATTGCATGTGTTGCGTACCATAAGTGGGGACCGCCACACAACGGTCGCCGCAGCTCTGCGAGCTGCGTGGTGTTCTCATACGCCTACGGATTGGGGACACGGATTGGTTCTTCCCTCCTCGTTTTCAAAAAGACGGTCCCCGCGTTCCTCCTCTCCTCCTCTTCCCCCTCCTCCTCCCTCCTGCCTCTTCCATGCGTTTCACCCACCCAGCACAGCGTTCCGTGGACCCCTAGGGAGCTCTACCGAAACCCCCAGTGGGACCGCCCGCATGCGCCCGCCACCACCCAGCACAGCCCTTGCTCCCTGCGCTTTACCCACCCAGCACAACGTTTCCTGGCCCCATAGGGGGCTCCACCGAAGGTCCCAGTGGCACCGCCCGCATGCGTCCGCCACCACCCAGCACAGCCCTGCTCCCTGCGCTTCACCCACCCAGTACAGCGCTTCGTGGCCCCATTGGGGGCTCCACCGAAAGTCCAAGTGGCACCGCCCGCATGCGTCCACCACCACACAGCACAGCCCTTGCTCCCTGCGTTTCGCCCATCCAGTACAGCGTCTCGTGGCCCCATATGGGGGCCCCACTGAGGGTCCCAGTGGCGCCGCCCGCATGCGTCCGCCACCACACAGTACAGTCCTTGCTCCCTGCGTTTCACCCACCCAGTACAGCGTTTCGTGGACCCATAGGGAGCCCCACCGAAGGTCCCAGTGGCACCGCCCGCATGCGTCCGCCACCACCCAGCACAGCCCTTGCTCCCTGCGCTTCACCCACCCAGTACAGCGCTTCGTGGCCCCATTGAGGGCTCCACCGAAGGTCTCAGTGTCACCGCCCGCATGCGTCCGCCACCACCCAACACAGCCCTTGCTCCCTTCGTTTCACCCACGCAATACAGCGCTTCGTGGCCCATAGGGGCTCCACCGAAGGTCCCAGTGGCACCGCCCGCATGCGTCCGCCACCACCCAGCGCAACCCTTGCTCACTGCGCTTCACCCACCCAGTACAGAGTTTCGTGGCCCCATTGGGGGCTCCACTGAAGGTCCCAGTGGCACCGCCCGCACGCGTCCGCCACCACCCAGCACAGCCCTTGCTCCTTGCGTTTCACCCACCCAGTACCAAGGTCCGTGGCCCCACAAGGAGCCCCACGGAAGGTCCCAGTGGCACCGCCCGCATGCGTTCGCCACCACCAAACACGGCCCTTGCTCCCTGCGCTTCGCCCACCCAGTACAGTGCTTCGTGGCCCCACAGGGAGCGCCACCGAAGAAGAGATTCACAATTGCGGTAGTCACAACTGCATATGGTTGGGTATTTCGCCAGGCCCATTGTTTTTTTTCGATTTGTTTTTGAAGGATTTGGGCAGTTGCTTCTTTTCGGCCCTCCGAAGACCTCAAGACGGCCCAAGAGGCCCCCAAGGTCGCCCCAAAATCGCTCACGAGGCCTCCAAAATGGCCCCATGACGGCCCAAGAAGCCCCCAAGAAGGTCCCAAGAGGGCCCCAAGTCGGCCCAAGTGGCCTCCAAGACGGCCAAGCTGGCCTCCGCGACGGACCCGAAGCGCCCCAAGAGAGCCCCAAGTCGGTTCAGAGAGGCCCCCAAGACGGCTCCCGACGGCGTCAGACGGGCCAGGAACGCCACAAGACGGCCAAAGAAGCCCCCGAGAAGCCCCAAACTGGCCCCTCGAGGACCTCAAGAAGCCCCAAGAGAGACCAAGATAGCCCCAACACGGTCTCTAAGACGGTCCCAAGATGGCCCAAGAGTGCCTCAAGAGGCTCCGAAGAGGCATCCTCCCCCTTCTCCTTTTTCCTCCTTCTACTCCTCCTCCCCTTCCTCCCCCCCGCGTTCCCCGAAAGCCTTTCCAAACCGACTCGGGGACCACATGGTCCGATAGCTTGGCCAAGCTCTGGCCCAGCTGTCGGACACACACACACAGGCGCTTCCACAAGGGCAGGGGGCGGCGATGACTCGCCGTGGGCGCCTTCGATCCGCCGCCCCGGGCGGTCTTGCCGCATGGGGTGCCTGGCGTGCCAGACCCTGCTTACCAGCCTCGAACGTATCCCTATCCCTAAGATTGACACGCCAAAAGGCGACGACAATCTTAGGGATCCGCCCTCAAAAAAGAAGGGAACCCCTAAGATTGGCATAGGGATAGGCATATGTTCCAGGCTGGTAACCCTGCTGGCTTGGTCCCCGCTCTCTGTGCCACAAGAGCTCCCCCGGTGGACCTCGGCGCGCCCCGAGGAGCCACCCGGCATGGCCCCGCCCGCTGCGCCGCCCGCGCCTCCAAAGAAGCGGCAACTCTTCGCTCGGGGCATCCTCACACCATCGCGAGCTCGGGGATCCCGGCCCAGGACGCCCATTAAGAGGGCCCCGAGACGGCCCAAAAAGGCCTCCAAGACGCCCAGGAGGGCCTCAGGACGGCCCTGGAGCACCCCAAGAGGGCCCGGAGGAAGCCCAGGAGGCCGTCAGGGTGGCCCAAGACTGCCCAAGAGGCCCCCAAGAGGTCTCCAAGACGGCCCACGAGGCCACCAAGAGGGCCTCCAGGAAGGCCCGAAAAGGGCCAAAATCAGTGATGCTCCTGAGGTTGTTGAATGATTTTGGTATTTGCTTCTTTTCGGCCTTCCGACTGCCCAAGACGGTCCAAGGGCCCATCAATATTGCCCCAAGATCGCCCAAGAGGCCTCCAAAAGTTCTCCCGAACTGCCCAGGAGGCCCCCAAGACGACCCAAGAGGATCCCAAGACGGCCCAAGAGGCCTCCTGGACGCCCAGGATGGGTCAGACGGGCCAGGAATGCCCTAAGACGGCCAAAGAGGCCCCCGAGAAGCCCCAAAATGGCCCCAAGATGTCAAGGAGGCCCCCAAGATGCCTCCAAGAGGCTCCCAGGAAGCTCCCAGGAGGCCCCAAGAGTGCCCCCAGAGGCTCCCAAGATGTCCCCTCCTCCTCCTCCTCCTCCTTCTCCTCCTCCTCCTGATCTTCCCCGCCATCCTCCCCCAAGTGTTCCCCGAAGGGTTTCCGCAACGGCTGGGGGAACACATGGTCCGATAACTTGGCAGAGCTCTTGCCACAACGCTCGGCCGCATGGGCGATTCCAAAAGGCAGGGGGGCGGCGGTGTTTTGCCGCAGGCTTCCTCGACATTGCGACAGACAGACAGACAGAACAAGAAAGAGAGAGAGAGGGAGGAAGAGAGAGAGAGAGAGAAACAGGGAGGGAGGGAGGGAGGGAGAGAGAGAGAGAGAGAGCGAGAGAGAAAGGAGTGAAAGAGAGAGAGAGAGAGATAGAGCAAACAAACAAAACACTATACAGAGAGGCAGAAAGAGGAATAGAGACACAGAGAACAAGAGAACGAGAGAAATGTAAAGAAAGAGAAAAAGACAGCGCGAGAGAGATTCCCTGACAGTCGCCGTACTAGTCCAGTGCTGGGAGTGGGCCCATCCTGGGGGTCTTTGGAATTCGATGCTTGGGGCCGTCTTGGGCAGTCTCGGGCCCGTCAGGGCCATCCTGGGCGTCTATTAAGGCGGTCCGGTGGCCCTGTTGGCCCGTGCTGGGGCTCTCAGAGACTGTTTGGAGAGCCTCTGGGGGCCCTGGCGGGGCATCTTGGGGCAATCTGAAGACCCTCGTGGAGGGGAGAAGGCGAGCGGTGGAACCATATTGGAAATCAATGATTTGGACCCCTTCGGGACCACTTCGGGGCCCGTCTTGCGGCCATCTTTGACCATATTGGGCCCGTCTTGGTCGTCTCAACGATCTCTCTGGTACCTCTTGGGGTCTTTCTGGGCCCCCTTCAGCCGTCTTGGTCCCTCCCAGGTCGCCCGCGACTCAGCCCCCCGTTCAGTCCTCCACGTGCGTCGGCTATTCTTGTATGTCTTGGGAGATTGATTATATTAGTGTTAGGTCGGGCATGTCCTCCTACAGGCACATTTGAAGGAAAAAGTAAAACAAATCATACAAAAAATACCCCGACTAGATTTGTCAATATTTGAATTTTCCTCCTGTAGAGGCACCTGCCCGACTTAATATTAGTGACGCTTGACTCTCTAATAGTCGCCGTGCTAATCCAGTCTAGTGGGCCCGTCCATGGGTTCTCTTGGAACTGTTGTGAGGCCGCATGGGGGGTATGTTGGGTTGTCTCTCGGGGCGGTCCTATTGGGCCGTGGTGGCCTCTCGCAGGCTGTTATGGGACGCGCTAAGACATACTAGTACTATATGTTATCCTTGGAGGCGCGCGTCCGAACCGAACATATAGTGTACCCATCTTGTAGTGTATCGTTTCCCGAACGGTGTGGTCAGAAAGCGCCAGCCACGACGCATATACACTATGCGATTTCTCGGTGCGCGCGTCGCCCATGAGAGGGCGACGCAAATATAGCATAACTATGCTGGGGTGACGCCGGGATTTGGGAGACCCTCTGGGGTGCATCTTGAAGCCATCTCGGTCCATCGTATGCCTCCCTTGAGCCGCCGGCCACCCCCCCTGGGCCACTCTTGGGGCCATTTGGGGTGCCTTACATTTTGTTGGCAGACTCCATAAATAGACGCCACCTCGGAGAATCTTCTCGCGCATCCACCGGAAACTTGAAACCAATCGCACGCCTTACGGACCATCTTTTGGGGGACCATTGAGGCCTCTTGAGCCATCGTGAAAATTGTGCTGGATCAGCACTCTACGTGTAGCGGAGCTGACTGTATAGATCCAACTTGGTCATGTGTACAACTGCACCTGCAGAGATCGGAGATGTAACATTGGCCAGGGTGGACCCCGAATGAGGACCGAACGCGAGCTTTGAGCAGATTATGCTCGGGAAGAGGGAAAGCAAGAGGAAAGGAGGAAAGGTGAGCAGGGACCGACCGTCTCGGCATTCTTATAGGACTACCACGACATGTATTTAGAAAAACAATTGTCTAAAACCAAGGCAATGCCCTTAGAACCTACAGCGGATTGAATCAAAGACGACTGTCTCAACCAAAAATGTTCTAACAACATTTGCATAAACCGCAAACGGGTTACTTCGACGTTTTTGTTGGGGGACCTATGTGCGCGTCAGGATACTTTTGCTAATGCTCGAGAACGGCGAGGTCGAGCAGCTCCTTCACCCTCTCGACCGCGACGTCCCTCGGGGCCCGGCTGGCCAGCAGAGCATCGACGAGCGTGAGCACGAATATCCGCCACGATGCCCTCGGCACGCTGTGGCGCTGTGGGTCGGCTCGGGCCGTCTCGTAGGCCAGGGGCAGGCGCATCGGCGGCGCACGGGGGCGTCCTGGCACGTACTCCCGGGCTGTCCAGGGAAGCGTGCTAGCAGGCACCCTTGGGCTGCCCAGGGACGCGCCCTGGCAGGTACTTTCGGGCTGCACCGGGGAACGTTCTGGCATGCAATGCCGGGCGAGTCAGGGAAGCCCTCTGGTATCTACTCTCGGGTGTACCAGGGAAGCGTTCTGGCAGGTGCCTTCGGGCTGCACCCCGGCCCCCCCCCACCCCTTCACGTTACGCGTCCCCCCTCCCCGCCCTGGGCGCCCCCCAGGACGAGCCAGGCTCAGCCTCGAGAGCCGACCAGACGGGCCCGCATGCTGGCCTGCAGCTGCCCGGAGCCTCCTCCAAGACGCTCCGAGAAGCCCCCGAGAAGCCCCAAGAGGCCCCCGGAGGCCTCAAGAAGCCCTCAACGATTGCCCAAACCGGCCTCAAGCGAGGCATCACGAGGCGAAGGCAATAATGAACAAGAAGCATTCGGAAATCAGCTGCCCCTCTGGGCCGAAGTGATCCAGCGGATCAGCTTGGGTCTGGACGAGGAGGGTGGTCGGCAAGCGGTCAGAGCATGCAACATGGCCCCAGATGACTCGATCATGGCCCCAAATGTTAGATGCTCGTCAGAGGACCCTTTCTGGTGCCCACCTAGCGGATATGTTCGACTCTAGTTCGACTCTAGTTCGACGCTATCTGGACTCAAGCTCAACTCAGCTCGACGGACGTTCGACGCAGTACCGACGCATGAGTGGACCAAGCGGCTCTAGGAAGGTCAATTAGAGTGAGCATTTAATACATGTCCACAATCGCATTGAATGGTCTAACGTCGTTCGACATGGCTGACAGCATGCCTCAAAACAACGATACGTTACAAGACTGCCTGAGGTGGCCACGGAGCCTCCCAAGCATGCCCACCGACAGGCTTGAACTGTCCAAGGCGCTCATCGTTGAAAAAACAACTTGCTTCTCCATGTTGTGTGTGCGTGTGTATGTGCGTGTGTGTGTGTGTGTTGTGTGTTGCGTTGTGTTGTGCTGTGCTGTGCTGTGTTGTGTTTTGTTGTGTTGTGCTGTGGTGTGTTGTGTTGTAGTGTGTCGAGTTGTGCTGTGTTGTGTTGTGTTGTGGTGTGATGCATTGTGATGTTTTGTGATGTGTTGTGTTGTGCTGGGTTGCGTTGCGTTGAGTTGTATTGCGGTGTGGTGTGTTGTGTTGTATTGGGTTGTGTTGGGTTGTGTTGGGTTGTGTTGGTGCGTGCGTGCGTGCGTGCGTGCGTGCGTGCGTGCGTGCGTGCGTTTCTGTGTGCATGTGTCTGTGTGTCTGTGTGTCTGTGTGTCTGTGTGTCTGTGTGTCTGTGTGTCTGTGTGTCTATGTGTCTGTGCGCGCGCCACGGCTTCTGACACTCAACCAGTGAGGCCTCGAGATGGTCCCCAAGGTGGCCCCAGAGAGCTCCAGGAGGGGACCAGAAGGGCCCCGAGTGGACCCCAAAAGGCACCCGAGAGCACTCCAGACAGGGTCCGAAAAGGGCCAGGGCAGGGTAAACTGGGGAGCCCCCTCTCTCTCTCTCTTTGTTGTTTTTGTTTGGCAGCTGGCCTCCAGAGTGACCCTAAGCAAGCCCCAAGGGCTCCCACAGGGCCTGCAAGCTCAGAAAATGAACCCAAGAGATCCCCACAAGGGCCACAATGCGCTTCCAAGACGCTCTCAGCCTCCGAGGTTGGCCACTGCGGGGGGGTGCTTGGGCTGACCCCCTGTTGCCTTGACTGGTGTCTCCCGCCTGGTCTCACTTGTGCTCACCCGCTTGTCTTCACACGGCAACGAGCATGGAACTCGTTCTTCCGAACGCGCTGGGCTTACAGTGCTTTTCAGCCTGGGGCGGTCTCGGGAAAGCTTGAGAGAGGCCCTAGAATCCCCAGGCCTCAAGAGGGTCCCAAGACGGCCTAACACCGTTCCAAAAACGCTCAAAGGGGGCCAATAATCACCCAGACGAGCCCAAGATGCTTCAACCTAGACCCTTTAGATCAGCTCGGTAGAAGGTATAACCATCGCGTCCAAGACAGCCCCGAGACCCCAACAGGCGCCAGGCTCCCGAGATGGTCCTAAGAGGCCATTCGAAAGCCCCGAAGTGCCCTCCGAAAAGACCCCAAGAGGAAATCGCTAGAATCATGCTGCATGGATCTCGACACTGTACTATCACGGGGGCGGTGTGCCGCAGGCAGCTGGATAGCCACGGTGACCTGAGCGATTGTCTTGTAGTTGTTGTCAGACACGGCCTCCACTTCTGGAGCACACTCGTCAAGGAGCGCCACGACACCGAAGCCAGCGATCAGCATGGCGACATAGTTCCAGTACTTCGACGAGTACGCGGTATAAAGAAAGACGAACACAAAGATGAGCAGCATCGCGCTGTGAACAAGAGGGCGCAGAGAGCGCCCGCAGGGGCATACCGAATCCAGCATCGACATGGCCGAAAGCGGAAGAATCTGCCCCCACGTCACGCCCATGAGCCGGTGCATGTTCAACCTGAAGGTGGCCTGGTCGGTCTTGTGGATGAGCAGGGCCAGCGTGCCTGCCGTTGCGGGTGTGTTCGCGCGCAACGATTGTGAGGGCACAGCATCAGTATACCCCAGACAGTGGGTGATTGCTCTGTGGAGGCGGGGACGACGTCGTGAAAACAATGTGGTGTACGCTATGTGGTGGAAGCTCTGCGGTGTGCGATATGGATGTGAACGCGCTATGTGGTGTGAGCTATGCTGTGGCATGAGCTGGAGGTGAAATGTATTATGTTGTAGCTATGTGGTGGAAGCCATGCTGTGTAAGCTCTGCGGTGCAAGCTATCTGGTGTAAGCTATGTCGTGTCAGCTATTGGGGGTCAACTGCGTGATGCACGCTCGCCGCACAAGGGGTCGCAACAGGCGGCACGAGCGGCAACGCGTCGCAACCTCGGCCGACCCACCCGACGCACAGGGCGCTAGCGAGCGCCCACGAGGCAGCAGCATGGCCCAACCTCGGCCAACCCAGTCAGCACAAAAGGGCGCCCACGAGCGCCAACGAGGCGACACGGGGCGGCAACGCTGCGCAACCTCGGCAAACCCCACCCAACGCACTGGGAGCGCCCACGAGTGCCCACGATGCGGCAACGTCGCAAATCCTCAGCCACACGTCCACACACTAAACAATACAAAAGCCACACCCCCTGAGCGCAACCACTGTTTAGGGAACATTATACCCCAGCAGCGCACCCTAATAACAACAAGCATGTGGAGCGGCGGGTCAAGGAGTAGGAGGCCGGCCAGTGAAAATGGTCATCCATCTGAATTCCTATGGACTCCCAGGCGTGACAGGGGTGAGAGTATGGCCGTGTGAACCGTATTGTAATATTTAACACGGGGTCGTGGCCGTCTGACAGGGGTGAGGGCCTGGCCAAGTGTACCAAATTGTACTTTTTACGCGGGGTCGTGGCCGAATGACAAGGGTGAGAGCACGGCCATGTGCACCGTGCACCGCAGCGTAGTACTCTTACGAATGAGTCATGGCCGTGTGACAAATGTGAGATCGCCGCCATGCGCACCGTGCAATACGTAGCCTCCCACAGTCGCGGATAAGAACGGGGGGGCGGCGGGGACGTCGGCAGTCTGCGAGGCTCTGAAAAGCCCGCCGCAGGCGCCTAGTCTTCTAATTCTATAACGATCCCGCCGCAGGCGCCGAATTTTTGTGAAAGCCATGGGGGTGGCTCGCAAGGTGGGTCGCGGGTTGGTCGCGAATGGGTCGCGGGCGGGTCGCGTGGCGGGTCGCGGGATGGGTCGGGGGTGGGTGGCGGGTGGGTCGCGGGTGGGTCGCAGGTGGGTCGCGGGTGGGTCGTGGGCGGGTCGCGGGATGGGTCGCGGGTGGGTCGCGGGCCGGGTCGCGGGGGGGCCGACGGAAAAGCAACAACAACAACAACAACAACAACAACAACATCAACAACAACAACAACAACAACAACAACAACAACAACAACAACAACAACAACAACAACAACACCGACAGCACCACTGTTCGCTCTTACTGGCACGCGTGTCTTGCATTCCGTATACCCCAACCCTCGATACCCGCCCACTTCGTCTTCGATTGCACCCCCTTTCGGGGGGAATATTTTCCTTGTAGGTCGCTGACTAAATTGCGAAGAAGTCTCGAGCGAGAGCGCCGTTCCTGAGTTCGGGGGTCTCTCTGGCTAGGGGCTCTCGGAATACTTATGGAGAAATATAGAACGGGAGCCCTTGTCGCCGTGCCGGGACTCCACCAACTTGCCTCAAGTACGGGGAAGTCTCGAGCAAGAGCGCCGTTCCTGACTTCGGGGGCCTTCTTGGTCAGGGTCTCTCGGAATAAATCGTGAGGAAGTATCAAGCAGGAGCCCTTGTCGTCGTGGCTGGGGCTCCGCCAATTTAATTGAATTGTGAGGAAGTCTCGAGCGAGAGCGCCGTTACTGAGGTTGGGGGCCTCTCTGGCCAGGGTGTCTCGGGATAAATTGTGAGGAAGTGTAGAGCGGGAGCCTTTGTTGTCGCAGCTGGGCCTCCAAGGGCCCACATTTAGGCTCAAGCCAACGCTCGAGCGGGAGCCTCCTTTTCAGATTAAATGTAGCCGGCGTCGAGGCGAGAGCGCGCGGAACCGCTTCCGGAGATCAGCAATAATTACTCTTTAGGAATATTTGACAACAACAACAATCATTTCAAGACTGTTCGCTCTTATCTGCTCGCGCGTACCTCACCACGTATATCCCAAATACCCGATACCCGCCCTCTGGGCGGTACGTCTTCCTGACCTGCCACGTGTATTGGGCCCAGCCCCTAAAAGAGCAAGTGGAGTGAGACAGGAGAGAGAGAGAGAGAGAGCGACAGAAAGAGAGAAAGCGAGGAGGAAACGAGTGGGGGAAGGGAGCGAGGCAAGGGATAAGAGGGAGGGAGCAGAACTGCGGACGAGAGAACCAGCAATGGGGCCACTGAGGGGCAGCAGCAAGGCCACGAAGGGCAGCAATGGGGCCACTGAGGGCACGAGCGAGCGGGGGCCACGAAGGGCATATACAAGGGCCACCAAGGGCAGCAACGGGGCCACCAAGGGCAGCGATGGGGGCCACTGAGGGCAGCAGAGGGGCCACGAAGGGCAGCGAGGCGGCCACTGAGGGCATTGACGGGGCCACAGAGGGCAGCAAGGGGGCTACGAGGGGCTACGCTGGGGCCACGAAGGGCAGCAACGGGGCCACTGAGGGCGCAAGCGGCGGGAGGCCACGAAGGGCAGCGTCTGGGTCACTGAGGGCAGCAGCGGGGCCACAATGGGCAGAGGGGGGGGGGGGCACAAGGAGCTACGCTGGGGCCACGAATGACAGCAATGGGGCCACTGAGGGCACGAGCGACTGGGGGCCACGCAGGGCGAATCTATGGGCCACAAAGGACAGCGACGGGGCCACAATGGGCAGCGGGGGGGGGCACACGGGGCTACACTGGGGCCACGAATGGCAGCAATGGGGCCACTGAGGGCACGAGCGACTGGGGACCACGAAGGGCGTAGATCTGGGCACAAAGGGCAGCGAGGGGGCCTCTGAGGGCAGCAGCGGGGCCACGAAGGGCAGCAATGGGGCCACTGAGGGCACAAGCGACTGGGGGGCACGACGGGCGTATATATATATATATATATATATATATATATATATATATATATATATATATAGATGTATGGGCCACAAAGGGCCTACGCCAGGGCAACGAAGGTCAGCAATGGGGCAACTGATGACACGAGCGACTGGGGACCACGAAGGTCGTATACATGGGCCACAAAAGGCAGCGAGGGGCCACTGAGGGCAGCATCGGGGCCACGAAGGGCAGCGACTGGGCAACAAGGGGAGGGGCCACGAAGGGCAGCAACGAGGCACTAAGGGCGCGAGCGATCATGGGGCACGAAGGGCATTACCCTGACGGGCGGGCCGAACGGTCGGATCGATCTTGAGTTCTGCGTGATTAGCCAGGAAGTTTCCGGCGAGAGAGCGATTCCTAAGTAAATTTGGGGAAGTCCCAAGCGAACGCGCGATTCCTGAATGGCAAGAGCGCGGCGCCTGAATAAATTACGAGGAGGTCTCAGGTGGGAGCGCGATTCTCGAGTAAATTGCGAGGTGGTCTCAAGCGGGAGCGGGGGACCAGAATAAAATTCGAGGAAGTATAAAGCGGGAGCCGTTGTTGTTGTGAACCGGGGGCCAGGGGCACAATTTGAGGAGAAAGACTTTCCCTGATAAAAACCAAGTGCGAGCGCCGGGAGGGGCACTTCAACTGAAAAAAAATATGTGCACCAGAGGGGGGATCAACAAACAATATTCTTCAGCAGTGAGAATTCAAAAACAATAACAACAATAATCCACATCGCGGAATCCCACTTCAGTCACGCAACCAGGGACAGTGAATGACCGTTCGGCCCCCTCACTTTGATTTGTGTACTAGCGATTGCGGCTGTGTGACAAGGGTGTGAAGTAACGGTCATGTGCACAGCAATGTGCAATTTAAACGGGTCGTGGCCGTGTGACCAATGTGAAGGCACGGACATGAGCACCGTGGAGTATGCGCTACAATGGACCGTGGCCGTGTGGCAAGGGTGAGGGCACTGCCATGTTCACCGTAGTGTCTCTTTCAAAAGGGGCCGTGGCCGTGTGACAGGGGTGATAGCACGGCCATGAACACCTTCGCGTCAGTGTGTTACTACAGCCAAATGAATATTGATGGTGGTGCAAGGTTTGAGCTCAGGTCGACAGATCGGAAGCGCGTGCTCACGCACACGTACGCGCGCGCACGCGCACGCGTGCGCGCACACCCTCCTGATGGGGTTCAGGCTCGGGCTCTGTCTCAAGCTCGCGCTCGGGCTCGGATTCGGGGTCGGACTCGCTGTCGGCCTCGGGCTCGCGCTCCCGCCCGAATATTTGCACGCGCACGCGCCCACGCGCGTGCGCTCGAATGCGGGCGCCCACGAATGCGCACGAACGCGCATGGTCGGTCACGCGCATGGCAGGCGGTTTGCCTGTCTAGTAGCTTGGACTTGCTTGCTGTCGGGACAAGCTGTCGGGATGCCTCAGTCGATTTGCTGGAGTCGGCGCCCGAAGGAGGGAGTCGCCAGGGAGTAGTTCACGGGCCCTTCCGCGGCCAGATTGTGGGGATGTCCCAAGTGGTTTGCCCTCTGAGTGGCTTGGACATGTCTGTTTTTTTATCGCAGCTGGCAAGGATGTCTCACGCGGAGGGTCGGTTTCAGCACCTCATGGGGAAGCCGCCAGGGGGTGTTCCACTGGCCGGTTCGCGTCCAGATGGTGGGGGTGCCTCATGCGGCTTGCCTGTGTGGTGGCCCAGACTCCGCTGCTTTCAGAATAGATTGCGAGTATGTCTCGAGCGAGGCGCTGGCTTCAGCACCCCAGGCGGTCATATCGTGGGAATGTAACCAGCGAGGCGCTCGGTTTTGCACCTCCGACTCCAACTCTTACCGAGAACCATATTCGCTTTGATGTACGGGGAAGGACGGCCGCCAGGACGGAGGAGGGAGGGCGGAGGAGCAAGGATGAGGACGCATGAAGAGGAGAAGGGAGGAGGGAGGATAAGCAGGGAAAGAGTACAACGAGTAGTAAGAGGAAGGAGAGGGGAGGGGTCCTGCTCACCGCCTGTCTTGTCTGTCTGTGAATTGTCGTCATCCCGTCTCCCATCGCTGCCGCCGTCGTCGTCGCACTCGTCGTTAATTCGGACTCGCTCTCACACACATACGTTTACGGCCAGACGCTCGCAGCGGGACTAGCCAGAAAATGAGATGAACATATGGGGGTCCCAACGTCGAACAACTTACGAGGAATCGGGGCCACGTGACAGGGGTGAGAGCGCGGCCATGTTCACCGTAGTGTCTGTTGTTACAGACGACCGTGGCCGTGCGACAAGAGTGAGAGCACGACCATGTGCACCGTGGCTCAGCTTTTACCAGGGACCGTTGCCGTGCGACAGAGGTGAGAGCACGGCCATGTGCACCGTAGTGTACTTTGTCTAGAAAGGGCGGTGGCCGTCTGGACCTCAAAGGTGGCTGGCAGTGAAGCGAGAGCACGAATTCTGAATACACGGTGAGTAAGTCTCCGGAGAAACGGCTGCCGCACGGGGCTACCGAACCCATCGTCCTCAGGCACTCTTTCCCCGTGTGGACCTCTCATGTGGTCCTTTTCACCTCCAATGAAGATAGAACCCTCCAGTGAAACGCTACGATGAAATACAATCGTGCCTGCCATCGTGGAGGAGTGGGCGACGAAGATGCTGTGATGGAAAGCATACCCCATGTAGAAGCAGATCGTGATCGGGAAGAAGTTGGCCGCGACCGTCCTTAGGTTGCTCCGGCTCAGGAGCGGCTCCTCAGGAAACCACGTGGAGCTCCAATATTCCAGCACGCGGCCGCAGAATCGCGCGCAGTAGTTGCAGCAGGAGCACCGGCTGCCCCTGGAAGTGTCGAGCTTCTGGTCCAGATTGATGATGTCCTGGGCGAGCTCCGCGGTCATTCGGGCCAGCGCGGACAGCGACAGGACAAAGATATTGTCGTTGACGAAGTCCTGCACGACGAAGGGCTGCTCGCGCATCAGCTCGGTGTAAAGGCGGTGGAGCGCCTGCTGCCGATCGTGCACCTTTAGGATCTGGCCCTCAATGGATCTTCTCTCTGAAATGTTCACGTCGGCGTCCCAGCAGTGCTCGACGCACTGCTCGAGAAGATTCTGGGACGACTCGAGGAGTGCGCGCATGCTGGGCGCAATCCTTTCAGCGAGCGCATGGTGCTTGTCCGAGAACTCGTCGAAAAGAATGCTTGCCATCATGCCGTAGGTCACGCTGTCCAACTTCAGCATGCAGTCGATGAGACTTTCATAGAAGGCCCGCAGATCGTCATAAAAACTCAAGTTGCACGTCTCCCACCGAGATGTCTCGAACCTGCACTTGTTGTCACAGACCCTGTCCCTCAGACTCAGAATCTGGCCTTCAATGCTGAAGCGCTTTGCCGACCTCTTGCTCTGGCAATAATAACTGATCGCCTCCTCCCAGGTACGCCCGATACTCTCGACCAGGTGCTTGGCATCTCGTTGCACGTGTGTGAGGCGAGGGTACGGAGTCAGAGTAGCAAGGATGGCGACGCACGCTCCTGCTACAGTCGCTATGTTGACGGCAGTCAGCTCCGAGTCCAGGTCCAGGTTAAGGAAGCCGGTCCTGATCGCCCCCTCCTGTGGGCCCCTGGCGGGGTCCATGAACTCCATCATTAGGTACAGGTGACACGAGAGACCGAACTTCTTGGTGCTGTTGTGCGAGTTGGACGCCAAGAACATGAACACAACCACCATCACGTCCACCCAGCACACCCAAGGCATGTACCCGGGGTCCTGATAGATCTTCGACCCCTCTGGACACAGGGCGGCCCGCACACCCTCCACGGCGCAGCCACGGATCCGGCCGCCGTGAGGGAACAGCAGCGTCATCAGCCAGACGTTCGTGGTGGCCCACCAGGTGCCGATGAGCCCCCGATGCAAGAGGAACAAAAAGCGGCATAAGCATTACACCCCCGAGGTCCGCGCAGGTCTCTCGGATCGGCGCTGAACCCCCTCCCTGGCGCGCGGAGCGCGCCAGAGGCGGCGCTGGAGGCATCCCCAGGGGGTTCAAGCACCGATCTCAGAAATCCGCGCGGACCACATATCCAGAGATAGTGTTCTTGTTTCCTCTTTCTCCCTCACAGTCAAACTCACACATACTCAGACTCAATCAGACTCACATGCACTCACACCGAGAATCACCCACACCCACCCTCACTCACACCGACTCACCCACAATCAGACTCACTCATACTCTGTCTCACTCACACTCAGGCTCAGTCGCACTCAGACCCACTCGTAGTCAGACACACACACACACACACTCAGATTCACTCACACTCACTCGTGCACAGACTCGCTCACATTCGGACCCTCATTCGCGCCCGGGGAACGAGCATGTCTCAGTCGAGGCGCGGGCTTCAGCGCTCCCAATGCGCATGCCACTCCCCCAGTCGCGTCCAGATCGTGGGGATGCCTCGAGCGGTTTGCCTCTTTGGGTGGCCAGCCTCGACTGCGTTCACGGCAGATTGCGAGGATGTCTCAGGCGAGACGCTGGCTCCAGCACCCTCAGGGGGGGACCGCCAGCGGGTTCACGTCGCTCATTTCAAAATTTCTGATCGCGCTCACTTCTAGTTGTGCTCGTTCCTAAGTGTTCCTGGCCCCCTGGTGGCCCTTGGAAATGGAAGGATCCTGGCCCCCCAAAAGAACAAAGAACTTCCGAAGGATTAGAAATGCACAACGTGTATATCAGTGGCCCGTTCGCGCCCAGGTTGCGGGGATGCCTCAGGCGGTGTTCCTGCTTGGGTGGCCAGGCTCGTCTGCGTTCAGAGCAGGCTGCGAGGATGCTTCAGGCGAGGCGCCGCCTCTACAGCACCCAAAGTTGGGGGGGGCTTCTCCTCCTCCTCCTCCTCCTCCTCCTCCTCCTCCTCCCTCCTCCTCCTCCTCCTCCTCCTTCTTCTCCTCCTCCTCCTCCTCCTCGGCACCTGGAGGTATATTATGTCACGGGCCCGTTCGCGCCCAGTTGTGGGGACTTCTCTGGCGGCTTGCCTGTTTTCGTGGCCAGACTCGTCTGCGCCCAGAGCAAGTTGTGGGAATAGATCAAGCGCGGCGCTGGCTTCAGCACCTCAAGGGGGTGGGCGCCAGGGGGTATCTCATCCCCCGTTCGCGCCCAGGTTGTGGGGATGTCTCCAGCGGTTTGTCTGCTCTGTTGTGGTGGCGCGGCCAGACTCGTCTGCGCTCAGAACAGGTTGTGATAATGTCTCAGGCGGGGCGCTGGTTAATCACAGACTCACTTTTCCTCACGCAAGCTCAGCCACACCACTTCTTCACTCAGAGTCGCTCAGACTCAGACTCGTCCAGACTCATTTGGACCCACTCAAGGAAACAGGCTCAACCACACTCTCACTCGTACACATTCTGATTCTAACACTCCGACGCGCCCCTCCTCACGCAGAATCACTAAGACTGTTCTGGTGGCTCACTGCTCGCCACGAGATAGCAGGCGTGGCCTTTGGAAACCTCACGGGGGGAGCCGCCAGGGGTGGGGGCACTCCGGGAATTCGCGCATAGTTTGTGGGGGTGTTTCGGGCGGATTGCTTGTTCCTGCCCCCAAACATCCTCTGCTGTCAGAACACAATGTGAGGATGTCTCAGGCGGTTTGCCTGTTTCTGCCCCGCCAAATGTTTTGCTGTTTTGCTGCTGGTGGTCCACAACTCACTGCGATACAGTAAGCGAAACATTTGGGCACTCTACAAACAGTCAGGTAATGCGGGATGACGATTAATAAAAAATTGGGGAGAAGGATTTAAAACATAGTTTTCTGCTATTTTTGCATAATTTTCTGACTGGAAAAGAACGAATTTAAAAAATAGTTTTCGACCCCGCGGCTGGTTTTTTCCAATCGTCATCCCGGGCGCCGCCGCGTGAACACGACCCCCGGTCATTTATCAACCGTCATCCTCCATTAGAGTTGGTACGATTTGCTTGGGCTAGAGGCGCGACTGCGCCTCCAGACGGTGCGCGGCCGCGACGCGCCCAGGCGCGTTCAGGAGCTCCCACGGGCTACAGAGTTGCAGGAGGGGTGTTGGTGAAGACGACGACGGCGACGACGACGGCGACGGCAACGGCGACGGCGACGGCGGCGACGACGACGACGATTACGACGCCGGCGACGGCGAGGTCCAGTGATCAGAACGCGCGACGGCCCCAACGTCAGAACCACAACAGTTGTAGAATTAGCCGCCTGACAGAAGTTATAGCAGGAGCAGCTGAATAAAGTTCTGGACAGAGCCGCCAGAGGAAAGATAATGAGCCGCCTGAGGAAAGTTCTAGCAGGAGGACCTCAGTAAAGTTCTAGAACGCGCCTAGCCATTGCCCTGCGCAAAACATCCTCGGAATGTACGGCTGCCCTTAACTATAATGTTACAACGGTACACCGGTCAGACAGGATCCGTGCCAAACGCATTCGTTTCCCACCACTCGGATCCGTCCAAAACCCATCGAACTTGCAACGCTCCGTCCAAGAAACTTCGGATCCGCATGGGGTCCGTAGCGGATCCGTACCCGGATCCGACGCCCGAGGCGAGGTTGACACACTCGGAAGGGGACCCTCGTCAACATCTGCGGGGGCCCCTGCGCTCGTTTTCTGACGCCCCACGCTGCGCCCATCGCCCGCGACTTGCCGGAAAAAACCCTTTCCCCAGGCTGGCTGGGCCGACGGGCCTGGCTGGACCAACAGTCTGGCACCTTCGTGCGACTTGAGACTTCGGACCGAAATTTCAAATCGCACCAACTGTCTGCAAGGGCGAGCCGCCAAGAGTCAGGACACCCCAGGACGCACGCCCACATCGTGGGGATGTCGCAAGCGATTTGCCTCTTTGTGCCCCTTGGACTTTTCTGTTTTGCCGGCCCAGTGGTCACCGCGAATAGCAGGCATGGCACTTCCCACGAGGGAGCTGCCAGGAGCGGGGACGCTCCAGGATTGGCGCGCAGATTGTGGGGATGTCTCAAGCGGCTTGACTGGTTCATGCGCGCCCGCCTGGGTTGCCGCGGGGAGAACGGCAAGAGGAAGTCGCCCTCGCACTTCCACTTGTGTGTCCTTCGTCTCTCCTTCCACTTGTGTGTCCTTGTGTCCTTCAAGAGAGGAGGACGAAGTCACGTAAGTCATCGCTTTCGTCGTCGCCGTTGCCGCGCCTGTCGCGTATGCGGACTCGCTCTCACACCCAGATACTCACGGACAGAGTTTCTCAGCTGGACAAGACAGGGGTATGAATGAAATACAGGTCTGGGGAGTCGAGCTGTGCCGTTCTTGCCCCTTCGAGATACACGTTCTGTATGGTTGTGCCCGTGTTCGCGCGCACGCTGAACACGGCGAACTGGGCCGCTTGGCCCACGTAGGCCAGGTAGCCGCGCGGCACGAGGCCGCACCAGAGCCGCACAGGGCGCGGCCCCCCCTCGGGAGGCTCGTGCACCAGCACCGGCTGCTCGGGCCTGCCTGACAGGAAGAAGGAGCCGACCCTGGAGCCGTTGCAGAGCTTGACCCAGCGGCCGTCAATCTCGAGGTCCTCCTGGCCAAAGATCAGGTAGCGCGCGTACCTGTTGTAGGCGGGGAGCGCGAACAGGGTGACCCAGAAGGCGACCGAGAGGGCCAGCAGGACGTCGGACACGAAGGAGCCGTGGCTGCGGACCCACTCCCTGGGGGCCCCGCACGCCCGCCGCGAGTCCCCGCACGAGGTCCTGGACGGGAACGACTCCTCGGCCGTGTCTTCGTCGCTCGAGCCCTCCTCCTCCTCCTCCTCGAGCGGCAGGGGCCGGTACTCGCGGCGCGCGTCGCGTCGGCCAGGGGCCACCCGGCCGCTGGCTGCCAGCCACGGGCCTCCCGCGTGCCGCGTCATGGGCCTCCCGCAGCCCAGCCGCCCCAGGCCCACATGATCATGATCTGAGCCGGGCTGCGGAAGCACATCCACGCACTCACTCACTCACACACACACACTCACACACTCACATACTCACACACACACACTCACACACACACACACACACGCAGATACACACAGACACCACAAAACGCCGCCCACCACACACACAGAAGCACACACACAAACACAGACTTGACGTCGGCTACCACGTGCGCAGAAACATGGCGGTCGCACTGAGCGTGGAGCAGAAGCACAGCGGCCAGAGGGGGATGGGCGGACCAGGAGAGGCGGCGGCCCGGCCGGCGAGTGGACGACGGAGACACTGGAATGCGCCACACAACTGTCACACACACACACGCACTCACACACACACACACACACTGAACACATACAAGAACACACACGCATGCTTCTGGCGTCGCGGATCGGGATTGTAATAAAACTCCTAAGGAATCTTCTCTTGCAGCGGGATGCTGTTGTGTTGTGTTGGAGACGGAGGCTGATGAGTACCCGGTGTTGTGTTGGCGACGGACGCTGTTGAGTACTGGGCGTTGTGCTAAGAGCGGAGGCACGTCGGGCGGGCGGCGTTCGGGCGGCGGGCGGGCGGCGGGCGGACGACGAGGGATTTATTTCAAACTCCGAAGGGTTCGCTCTTGCAGCGAGATGCAGTTGAATACTGGAAGATGCGTTGGGAACGGAGGTTGTTGAATACCAGATATTACGTTGGAGACGGCGCTGTTGAGTACTGGGTGTTGTGTAGAACGCGGAGGTACGGCGAACGGGCGGCGGGGGGCGGGCGGGCGACGGGCGGACGGGTGGCGGGAGGATCGGGATTTTGATATGGCTCTTATGGAGTCTCCCTTGCAGTGGGATGCTGTTGAGTACTGGGTTTTGTGTTGCAGACGGGCAAGGAGCTGTTGAGTACTGGGTGATGTGTTGGCGACAGACGCTGTTGAGTACTGGGTCTTGTGTTGAGCGCGGAAGCACGGCGGTCGGGCGGCGGGCTGTGGGCGGGCGGCGGGCGGGCGGAGGGCGGATCGGGATTTTAACAAAACTCTTACGGAGTTTTTCTTGCAGCGGGATGCTGTTGAATACTGGGTTTTGTGTTGGGGACGGGAGCTGTTGAGCACTGGATATTGCATTGGAGACGGACGTTGTTGAGTACTGGGTCTTGTGTTGAGCGCGAAAACGCGGCTGGCGGGCGGCGGGGGGCGAGCGGCGGACGGGCGGCGGTTTGGCGGGCGGCGGGTGGTAGGATTGGAAGTTGAATCGAATTCCTGAGGATTCTCTCTTGCAGCGGGATGCCAATAAATCTTGGGTGTCGTGTTGGAGATTGAGGCTGATGAATACTAGGTGTTGTGTTGGCGTCGGCTGTTGTTGAGGACCAGGTGTTGTGTTGAACACGGAAACAAAGGCGGGCGGGCGGCAGACGGGTGGGCGGCGGGCGGATCGGGATTTGAACAGAACTCTTCAGGCTTCTCCTTTGCAGCGGGATGCAGTTGAGTACTTGATGTTGTGTTGAAGACGGGAACTGTTGAGTACTGGGTGTTGTGTTGGAGGCGGACGTTGTGAATCACTGGATGCTGTGTTGAACGCGGGAGCACGGAGGGCGGGCGGCGGGGGGCGTGCGGCGGGCGGGCGGCGGACGGGCGGATCGGGATTCCGATGGAACTTCTGAGAATTCGTTCCTGCAGCGGGATGCTGTTGAATACTGGGTGTTGTGTCAGACACGGGAGCTGTTGAGCACCCAGGAGGCGGACATTGTTGAGTCCTGGATGCCGGGTTGAACGTGGACGCACGGCGGGCGGGCGGCGGGGGGCGGGCGGCGGGCGGGCGGCGGACGGGCGGATGGGGATTTGAATAAGACTCCTGAGTGCTCTCTCTTGCAGCGGGATGCAGTTGAGTACTGGGTGTTGTGTTGAAAGCGGAAGCACGGAGAGGGAAGCTGTTGAGTACCTGGTATTGTGTTGGAGACGGGGGGCTGTTGAGTACTGGGCGTTGTGTTGAAAGCGGAAGCACGGCGAACGGGCGGCGGGGGGGGCGGGCGGGCGGCGGGCGTCCGGAGAATCCTGGAGCATGAACTGGTCAGAGGACACAAAAAAACACAACACGGGAAAACCTGGTGAAATGGATTGTTTTCAAGAAGGTTTCCCGGAGGAAAAACCACCGAGAACCCCGGAGGTTGGTTTTAGTTTCTGGTGTTTCCCACTTGGATAGTCCCTCGAGCTGGGTTTTTGTTTCGAGGGTTCCCTCCCCTACGACTCCGGGAGCCTGGGCTGGCTGGAGACCCTCCGAAAACCCACCACCAAAAGAACCTCCGATAGGGGGGTTCTTCGAGGGCTTCCCCCTTCTGGAGAATCCTCTGGCCTGCGCGGCCAGAGAACCCAGAAAAACTCAGAAAAAGCCCGCGAGTTGGGCGGGATTTCGCATTTTTTGTCGAAAGGGTTTTCATACATAGCACTGGTTTGTTTTAATTGTGGGGCCCGGACCCCCCAAAAACATAGAAAACATAGAGTCGAACTGTTTTTTTCCAAGGTTGGAGCCTGGGCTGGCCGGAAACCGCCCGAAAAAACATACAAAAACCTAAAGCTGGGAAGTTTTATGGGGTTCCTCCCCGGAGAATCCTGCAGCCTGGGCTGGCCAGAGAACCCGCGAATAATCAAAAAAACTTGAGTTGGGAAGTTGTTCAAAGGCGTTTTCAGAAACAGTCTTGTTTTAGTATGTGGGGCCCCAGAACCCCTAACAAAAACGGCGAAAAACTATAGCTGTTTTATAAAATGTTTTCCCGAGGGGGGTCTCAGAAATATTATGTTTTGTTTGTTTTATAGTGAAACCACAGAAAAACTGAAAACAAAACTGGAGGTGTTCCGATTGGTTTCCCAACACGATAATGTGTTTCATTGTGGGGCCCCAGAACCGCCGACAAAGCATTGAAAAACTATCGAGCTGGGTTGTGTAGGAGATTTCTGGGGAGTTTTGATAGATAGCATTGTTTGCAACATGTTGGGGCCCCAGAACCCTCAAACAGAAACCCGCGAAATAACCCCGATTTGGGAAGTTCTTCTCAATGGTTGTTCGGTGGACTTTCAAACATCATATTGTATTTAAGTGTGGGCCCCCAGAAACCCTGGAAAATAATATACCCCCCCCCGAGTTGGGAAGTTGTCTGAAGGTTTTCCGAAAGGGGGTCGCAGGCATAATCTTGTTTTTCACTGCGGGACCCCAGAGCCCCCGAACAACTTTCGCAAAAACCCACGAGTTGTGAGGTGTTTCCAATGCTTCCAGGTGGGGGGGGGGAATAGTTATGGTTTTAATCATGCGGCCCCAGACCCCCCGAAAAAAATGTGAAAAACATGTGTGTTTCTCACTGGTTTTCCGGGGTGCTTTCAGAGGTATTATTGTTTGTAAGTGTGAGGCTCCAGAACCCCCGAAACATCCTCAAAAAACTGCCAGGGGGGGTCCGAAAATATTATTATTTTAAACTGTGGGGCCCCAAAAACCCAAAACGAACCCAGAAATAAAAAAACGATATTGTCTTTGTCGTTGGCTTTCCAGGTGGTCTTCAAGAGCCGCACTGTTTCTTTTAATTGCGGGGCCCCAGAGACCCGGAACAACTTTCTAAAAATCCCGGAGTTGGACAGTGTTTCGAAGATTTTCCAGGGGGGTAAGATTTTTTTCATTGTGGGGGGCCAAAACCCCCAACAAACATCATATGTGCTATTTTTGTTTCGGATGTGTTCCTGGTGGTTTTCAAAAATAAGATTGTTTTTCATTCTGGGACCCAGAACCCCCGAAAAAACATGTAACACATCAGACTTTACTTGTTGTTATGAATGGGTTACTGGAATGTTTTCAAACATATGTGTTTTATGTGGGACTCCCGAACCCCAGAAACACTCCCAAAAAACCGCCGGGGGCGTTCAGACATAGTCTTGTTTGAAATGTAGGCCCCCCGAACCCCAGAACAAATCCAGACTAAAAACATTAAATATGTGTTTGTCTGTGGTTTCCTGGGTGGTTTTCAGAAGCCACACTGTTGTTTAATTGCGGGGCCCCAGAACCCCAGAAACACTTCCTGCAAATCCCGGAGATGGACAGTTGTTCGAAGGTTTTCCGGGGGGTCACAGAACCCCCTCGAAAAACAACCGAACAAACACCCAGTTGCTGTTATTGTTGTGTTTGTTGCGGCGGTTTCTTTTGTAAGATTTTAAACATATGATTTGAGTGTGGGGTCCGAGAACCACCGAAAAACAAAAAAAACTAAAGGGTTTTCCAACGGGGGGGTTCAAACATATTATTGTTTGAAATTGCGGGGGCCCAGAACAGCAAAACAAACACAGCAATCCAGAGTTGGGAATGTGTTTAAGTTTTTTGTCCGATGGGTTTCCAGAAATACTCTGGTTGATAACTGTGCGCGACCAGAACACCCCAAAAACACGTGAAACACCTCCGAGTTGGGAGGTTTTTTTCGAAGGGTTGTCCGTAGGGTTTTCTGAAACAGTTATGTTTTAGTTTTGTGGGCCCACAGCACAAAACAAAACCAGCGAAAAAAAAACCTAGTTGGGAAGTTGGTCGGGGATGTTCTGAAAATCATCAAAAATAGTTGTGTGCGTTCCTTGTGGGGTCCCATCCAGAACCCGAGTTGGGGGGGGGTCTGGGGCTTCCCTCCCCCTGACCCCCCCGAACAAACTAACAAAACACGTTTCAAAAACATAACAAAGGTCATTCAAAAAAGCTCAAATGAGATGTTCCGAGGGGGTTCGACGAACTGCCACGCCCAACTGGAAGACTCAGACGCGCCGCTCTTCGTCTGGCGAATGACAACATCCATGTCGGCAACGGGGTCCCGTGATTATTCCCCGTGCGAAAACACACACACACACACCACATACACACACATCCACACACATCCACACACACATACACGCACGCACGCACGCACGCACGCACACTAACGAGAGCAACAACTATGTCATCGACAGTGACAGCCAAACAATCTGAATAATCGCGATGCCCGGTGCCAAACGTTATCGACTACACAGGGGCAGCACGATCGGAAGATAAAACGACAACGTCGACAAATACAAATGACAAACACCATAACAGAAGGAGACAGGACACATACGCAGTCAACAACACATAGAGGCGGCCACTGGAAATAAGAAGGGCACCACGGCATGGCCAAACACGCTGTAGGGGCAACACGCCGCTCTACAAATGCATTTGGCAAAAGTACACGCAAGCACGGGACGCAGGCTCACGTTCATGGGGGAACTGACAGCATGCAAAGGTGCAAATACAAAAGAATTGTGCAGTGTCTTTTTCGCGCACCGTTGCCGCGCGCGTTCGGTACCTCTGCAATGCGTTCTCAGCCCGCACACGCGCGTACTCCTCCTCCTCCTCCTCCTCCTCCTCCTCCTCCTGATCTCTGCTTCCTCCTCCTCCTCCTCCTCCTCCAACTCCGTCGATGTCTTTCAGGGTCGGCGGCACCGGCCGTCAGGCGTGCTGTGTCTTCGTCGCGCACCTTTGCCGTGCGCGTTCGGCACCTCTGCAATGCGTACTCAGCCCGCGCACGCGCGTACTTCTGGCGCCCCCCACAGTATGTGCCCAACGCGATGCACACCGAAAGACCGCACGCAACACGCGCATTTCATGCACCCAGACGACGCGCATCGACGACGGCGCGTTGGCACACCAGGACCCCTACAAGGCCGCCCCAAAGCCGCACGTGGGTCCCAAGGAATCCTGAAACGACCGACCACGAAAGAAGAGACGGGTAAACTCGCAGAAAGGAAACTAAAATAAGCGAAACACACACCTTGACACGTTCAAGGGGGGCTGAGCACTCCAAGGGGGGGGAGTTGGAACGGGGGAGGGGGGGGGCCCTGAGTTGCAAGGAAGTGGTGGGGATTCGAACCGTGGAGGCGGCCCTCCCTTCTGTCCAGGGGGCGCGGGGGTGCAAACCGACGGGGGGCAGGGCCTCCCCCTCCTGAAATGAAAGGGTGGTATCGAACCGGGGGGAGGCCCCCAGAGATAAAACAAAGTACAGCCAACTACGACCAAATCCAACCACTTAAATACAAATTCCAACCGCACTTTGATACTAATTCCATCCACTCCAATATGAATTCCAACTAACCACCTTGAACGCATCTTAGAAGCGTCGTACGGAAATCCTGGAGGCGTCTTACGGGTATCCTAGACGCGTCTTACGAACGTTTCTGAAAAGACGTCTCTGCGAGGCGTCGGGCGTCTCTGAGAAGCGTCTTACGGACGTTTCTGGGAAGCGGCTTACGGGCGTCCCTGAGAGGCGTCTTAAGAGCGTCTCTGAAACATCTCTGGGTGGCGTCTTACAGGCGTCTCTGAGAGGCGCCTCTGGGAGGCGTCTTACGGGCGTCGCTGCGAGGCGTCTCTGAGTGGGGGCTTCCGGGCGTCTGAGAGGCGTTTTACGAACGTTTTACGGGCGTCTCTGAGCGGTGCCTCCTCCTCCTCCTCCTTTTCACGGGTGGCCGTAGCGCGCCGCGCGACGGATCCCTCTTTCAGCCTGCGTACCCATTCTCCTCCTCTACCACTGTACCTTATGGATATTTTCGCCCTGTCGCACCCTGAGGCAAGCTTTGAGAGCGTGCTGGGCGTTTCGCCAGAGACTCCCTTACCATTTCCCTAACACGTAGAATTGGCAACAGCTTCGCAGATTGAGGGCGGGTGGTTTTCAAAATGTAGCTCTCGCCATGGCGCCGCGCACATTCGGTTGACAATTTGCAAGAGATTCACGGATGGAAGGCAATTTCACGATGTGGCTCGCTTTCAAAATGTGGCTCTTCCCTCAGCGCCCCGCACATTCGTTTTAACAATTTGCAAGAGCTTTACGGATTGATGGCAGATCCTTTTCAAACTGTGGCTTTCGCCTTAGCGCCGCGCACGCTCGTTTATAACATCTACAAGGCTTTCATGGATTCCCATGATCGACGTACGAGAAACTGTGTTCTCGGCAGGTTCAAGATTAGGCGGGCGCAACAGTTACGTTGATTCGCGGTGTTGAAGTCCCAAGCTCGTCAAGACGCAACAGTCAGGGTTGATCTGTGGCGTTGGAATCCCGCGGACAGTGTTTTGGCATGCTTCAGAATCTTCAAGCGGTTGTCTTCCGACGAGGCAATTCCCTCAGTGGAGATGAACCGTTGTAGGAACTGAGAGGGAGGGGTTGTTTCAAAATCGTTGATGGCTCTTGGGTTTACACTGGTCCTCATCCTCCTCTTCGTCCTCCTCCTCCTCCTTCTCCTCCCCCCCCTGCTCCTGGTTCTCCCGCCCCTCCTCCTCCACCTCCTCTTCCCCTCCTCCTCTCCTTCCTCACCCCCGCCCCCTCGCTCGCCAGCTCCTTCCCGCAAGCCCTTGAGCCCTTGAACCTCTAAACCTTAAACGCGTCGACCCTTACATCTGTAATCCCTTAGACAATAAAATCCTTGAGCCCTTAAGCCCGTAAGCCACTAAGCCTTCACATCCTTAAGCCCATATGCACTTGAATCCTTAAACCAGTAAACCCATTAAGCCGGTAAGCCCTCAAACAATGAAGCCCTTTACCCTGTAAGGCATCATACCCTTCCACTCTTGAACCCTTAAGCCCTCATAACCTTGAACCTGTAAACCCGTAAACCCTTAACCCCTTAAGCCCCTGAACATTTGAACCCTTCTAGCCCTCGTACCACTACACACGAAAATCCTCTTCAGTCCTTTAAGCCCTTGAACCCTTAAGTCATTAAGACCTTAAACAATTAGATCGACAAATGTACCCTTAAACCCTAGAGCACGTACACCCATCATCACTTAAGTCTTTAGACCCTTAGACACGCAAACACTCAAAGCCGTACATCCTTAAGCCCTTAGAACCCGTAAGCCCTTAAGCCCTTGAATCCTCAAGCCTCAAATCCCTTACGGTAACATCCGCAGATAAACCTGGTTAAACTTCCAACTTGGGCAATCATGCTAGCTTCTGGACTGAATGTTCACACATAAGCAGGTTGCTTGGTTTGGGGATGCACTAACATCGCCTCACAATCAGACGCCCACAGTGAGGTTTATTGACTGGTAAGAATGAGTACCACTTTGTCTTTCAATTTGGTTGAAAAAATACCAGTTGGTTGGGATTCGTCCCAGTCGTTTAGAATTGGTCCGAGATGAGGGGACCTCCCCCCTGTCCAGGGAGGGGGGGGGTCGAATTGGAGGGGGGATCCGATCCACCCCTGCCCAGAGGGGGGGGAGGGGTTCGAGTCGGGGGGTGGGCCGTCGTCGTCGTCGTCGTCGTCGTCGTCGTCGTCGTCGTCGTCGTCGTCGTGGTCGTCGTCGCGGCTCGTCGTCGTCGTCGTAGTCGTCGTCGTCGTGGTCGACGTCTTCGTCGCCGTCGTCCTCGTCGCTGTGGCCCCTGTACGCGTCGTCGTCACAGTCGCCCTCGTCGTCGCCGCCGTCGCCGTCGTCGTCGTCGTCGTCGTCGTCGTCGTCGCCGTCGCCGTCGCCGTCGCCGTCGCAACGCGTCGTCGTTGCCAACGTCGTCGTCGTCTTCGTCGTCGTTGCCGTCGCCGTCGCCGTCGCCGTTGCCGTCGCTGTCGTCGTCATCCTCGCTGCCCGACGGCGCCGGCGCTGGCGCCATCGTTTTCGCCGTTGTCGTCGTCGTCGTCGCCGTTGTCGCTGCCCGACGGCGACGGCGCCGGCGCCAGCGCTCGCCGTCGTCGGTGGCAGGCGGGGGCACGTCGTCGTCGCTGCCCAACGGCGCCGGCGCTGGAGCTCGACGTCGTCGGTTGCAAGGGGGGGGAGCCCTCCCGGTTCGAACCCCTCCCTCTTGCAACTCAGAGGGGGGGTCCAGATCGACCCCCCCCCCCCCCCTGTGCAGCTCAAGCCGGGGGGGGGGGCCCTCCGCCGGTTCGACCCCCCCCCCTGGACAAAGGGGGGGAGCCCCCCTTCCCGAGTGGAACCGCCGCTCCCATCTTGGACAGAGGGGGGGGGGACCAGGCCCCCCCAGTTCGACCCCCCCCTGCAACTCAGGGGGGGGCACCTCACCCTTGGTTCGAACTCTCCCACCTCCTCTTCAGAGGTGGGGTGGCCCCAGCCCCCAGTTCGAGCCATCCGCCTTGCATCTCAGGGAGGCCCACCCGGCTCGAACCCCCTCCCTCCCAAGCGTCCACACTACGCGTTCTTTCTGACATAATCTATCTCACGTGGCCCTGCCATGGTTGCACACGGGCTGACGCGTCTGCCCCAACAAAGAAGGAAACGAAACAGGGACAACGCGAAACCTGCCAAAGATACATAATTGGAGCCTCAGCGCTACTTCTCTGGACTGGCAGCTTGTGATGTTGAGAAAAACCCTTGGACCCATGATCTTGGGGCTCTGCCAAGATCATGGGGCTCTGCCAGGAAACGCGTCTAGCCCACCCAAGCAACAACTCTGGGGAACGCCCTCCTTGATGATCTGGTCAGGGCTTCCTGTCCTTGCTGGCTACTGGCAGTGCCTTGCAAGCCCTGCGACGCGCCCTATGCCCTGCAGGCCGTTGGCGTGCCGACCCCCAGCGCTGGACCCCCGGGGGGCTCGGAGGAGCTAGGGAATCCGCGGGCTTGGGGACTGGGACGTGCCTCGCGTGTCGCGCCGAAGCGTGGTGGGCCAGAGCCGGTGGCGCGACACGCCCGAGCCAGCGCCCCTGACCGCACCAGCCTTCGCACTGCCCCGGCGAGCGCTGGATCTCGGGAGCGGAGCGGCTCTTGCGCGGCCACGGCGAGGCTTGGCCACGACCAGGCTCCCAGAGCCTCGCTCCGAAGAGCGGCCCACGAGCCATAGCTGAGCCCACTGTGGCCCTGACTCGGCGGCGAGCGAGTGGGGGGCGTGAGAAGGGGCGGCCCTTCTCAGGAGGCTCGGAAGTCCCCCGGCCTTCCAAGAAGGCTCCTGAGCCTGCCCCGAAGGCACAACCAGGAGCTCTCGGAAGGCGCGAGGGCTTCCGAGGCGTCCCGCCGCCTTGTCAGAAGGCCTGTTCCTTCTCGTTTCCCCCCCCCTCGCTCGCCGACTTACGTACTTCAGCGATCCTGGCCGCAGGGCTTCGGCGGCCAGGCCTCCGGGGTCCCCGCAGGGCGGCGCGAGCGCGGCGACGGCGGCGTACTCCCGCGACAGGCCCTGCGCCGCGACGGCACCCCTCCGAGCAGGGGCCGCAGGGCCGCGCCCGGGTGGCAGCACGAGGAGGAGAGGAGGACGACGACGACCACGACGACGACGACGAAGACACGCCGATCCAGCTCTCCACGTTGGTCGTCATCTGGAGGCCTTTTCCCTGCCCCAGGGCCGTCAACAAGACGCCCCAGGATGCAGGGCGGGCCATAGAGAAGGGGTCGAGATCCCTTGGGCCCACGTCGCGAGCAGGAAGGCGACCTCGAAAGAGAGGGGGCGACCAAACCTCGGAACAATCGGGCGCAGGAACTGCTTCTGGAGAAGCCCCTCTCGCACTGGGAGCGGATGGACGTGATCATATACACCGGAACGCCCGGGCGACCACGGAGCCGGGTGCACAGACGCCCAAGCGGGTTCAAGCTGCGGGGTGCTGGAGCGCCCATACGCCGAGTGCCTTCGCCGAATGCCACGGCTCCCTGGCCGACCCTCCTCCTCCTCCTCCTCCTCCTCCTCCTCCTCCTCGCCCCTCCGAGCTGCCGCGGCCCAGGCGAGCCGGCCCAGCGCGCGGCGCGCCTCCCCCGCGCGGGTGGCCGCGGCAAGCCCCGCGGCCCGACCCGCACGCGCGACTCCCTCCGCCACGAGGGGGTCGCCGAGGCCTGCCCGCAGGCTCGCCCAAGGGCGACGCGGCCTACACTTCGGTCGGGGATTTTGGACGAAAAAAATATGCCAACGGAGTTCCCCACATAAAGATATTAACGGTCTCGTGGGAACCATGGGGTACGACAACATCAACACGAAAGGAGAAGCTGGAGAGGTGGGGCCTCCCTGGGGAGGTGGGAAGGGCACGAAACCATGTAAATAGTATGGGTTTATAGTATGGGTTTCCGATACCCTCCTCGCTCAGGCGGGGCCTCCCTGGAGGGATGGGAGGGGCACGAAACCATGTAAATAATATGGGTTTCCGATACCCTCCTCGCTCAGACGGGGCCTCCCTGGAGCGGTGGGAGGAGCACGAAACCATGTAAATAGTATGGGATTCCGATACCCTCCTCGTTCAGGCGGTGCCTCCCTGGAGGGGTGGAAAACGGGCACGAGACCATGTAAATAGTATTTTCCGATTTCCCCCTCGCTCAGGCAAGGTCTCCCGGGAGGGGCACGAAACCATGTAAATAGTATTGGTATCCGATACCTTCCTCGCTCAGGCGGGGCCTCCCTGGAGGGATGGAACGGGCACGAAACCATGTAAATAGTACGGGTTTCCGATACCCTCCTCGCTCAGGCCGGGCCTCCCTGGAGTACAGGGAGGGGCGCGAAACCATGTAAATAGTATAGCTTTCCGATACCCTCCTCGCTCAGGCGGGGCCTCCCTGGAGGGGTGGGAGGGGCACGAAACAATGTATATAGTATTGGTTTCCGAGACCTCCTCGCTCAGGCGGGGTCCCCTGGAGGGGTGGGAGGGGCACAAAACCATGTAAATAGTATGGGTTTCCGATGCCCTCCTCGCTGAGGCGGTGCCTCCCTGGAGTGGTGGGAAGGGCACGAAACCATGTAAATAGTATAGCTTTCCGATACCCTCCTCGCTCAGGCGGGGCCTCCCTGGAGAGGTGGGAGGGGCACGAAACCATGTAAATAGTATGGTTTTCGGATACCCTCCTCGCTCAGGCGGGGCCTCCCTGGAGAGGTGGGAGGGGCACGAAACCATGTAAATAGTATGGTTTTCGGATACCCTCCTCGCTCAGGCGGGGCCTCCCTGGAGGGGTGGAAACGGTATGGATATGGAAGGCGGGACGCGGGAGGGAGAAGGAGAGGATGTACTGGGAAAACAAGAACCCCACTCAGGATGTGGGGGAAACATATCGCCACACAAAAACCACAAAAAATGCTCAACATTATCCTGGCGAAGGGCCCAACCTTATGCAGTTGTGAATACGCAATTATGAATATCATCTTTGCCCGCGCCCCCTATGGGGCCACGCACCGTGTGAGGGGCGTGCCGAGATGCGTGGCGGGGCACACAATGCGAGCGAAGACGATAGGTCTGTGTGCGAGAGACTGAGCGCGAGTGAGTCTGATTAAGAATGAGTCTGCGTGCGAATCAGTCTACGTACATAAGCGTCGACGCCCATGTCGGCACGCTCCTCCCGAGGATCGCGCCCGCTTCCTTCCCGTTCTTTTTTTGTTTCTCTCTCTCTTTCTCTCTCTCTTTCTCTCTTTCTCTTTGCCCGTGCACGCCCATGTCCGAGGCTGCGGGCGCGGCACCGCACGGAGTCCCCGTGACGCACGCCGGTCGCCCCGAAGGGGTCCCATGAACCTCGTCTTGTTCCTCGGCCTCGCCGACGTCGCTGCAGTCGCCGCGACGACGATAGGACGCGAGGGAGGGACGGCGGCGGCGGCGGCGAGAACGACGTCGGTGACGCGAAGAAGTCGTCGTGCCGCCCGCCCGTCCTGTCCGTTTTCTTCCTGATCCTCCCGCTCCTCCTCATCATCCGCATGCCTGCTGCTGCTGCAGCTCCTCGTCCCCCCCTCGTTCCTCTTGCAAACCTTGTCGGTTCGTCTCCCCTCGTGCTCCGCTTTTTCGCCCACTGTCATGGTCATCCTGCTTCCCCCCACGTCCTCCTCCGCATTGTCCCTCTCCGTGGTAGCTCCTCGCACCTCCTCTTTGTCCGCTGCTTCCCTATCCGCTCAGACGGGGCCTCCCTGGAGCGGTGGGAGGAGCACGAAACCATGTAAATAGTATGGGATTCCGATACCCTCCTCGTTCAGGCGGTGCCTCCCTGGAGGGGTGGAAAACGGGCACGAGACCATGTAAATAGTATTTTCCGATTTCCTCCTCGCTCAGGCAAGGTCTCCCGGGAGGGGCACGAAACCATGTAAATAGTATTGGTATCCGATACCTTCCTCGCTCAGGCGGGGCCTCCCTGGAGGGATGGAACGGGCACGAAACAATGTAAATAGTACGGGTTTCCGATACCCTCCTCGCTCAGGCCGGGCCTCCCTGGAGTACAGGGAGGGGCGCGAAACCATGTAAATAGTATAGCTTTCCGATACCCTCCTCGCTCAGGCGGGGCCTCCCTGGAGGGGTGGGAGGGGCACGAAACAATGTAAATAGTATTGGTTTCCGAGACCCTCCTCGCTCAGGCGGGGCCTCCCTGGAGGGGTGGGAGGGGCACAAAACCATGTAAATAGTATGGGTTTCCGATGCCCTCCTCGCTGAGGCGGTGCCTCCCTGGAGAGGTGGGAAGGGCACGAAACCATGTAAATAGTATAGCTTTCCGATACCCTCCTCGCTCAGGCGGGGCCTCCCTGGAGAGGTGGGAAGGGCACGAAACCATATAAATAGTATGGGTTTCCGATACCCTCCTCGCTCAGGCGGGGCCTCCCTGGAGAGGTGGGAAGGGCACGAAACCATGTAACTAGTATGGTTTTCGGATACCCTCCTCGCTCAGGTGGGGCCTCCCTGGAGGGGTGGAAATGGTATGGATATGGGAGGCGGGACGCGGGAGGGAGAAGGAGAGGATGTACTGGGAAAACAAGAACCCCACTCAGGATGTGGGGAAACATATCGCCACACAAAAACCACAAAAAATGCTCAACATTATCCTGGCGAAGGGCCCAACCATATGCAGTTGTGAATACCGCAATTATGAATATCATCTTTGCCCGCGCCCCCTATGGGGCCACGCACCGTGTGAGGGGCGTGCCGAGATGCGTGGCGGGGCACACAATGCGAGCGAAGACGATAGGTCTGTGTGCGAGAGACTGAGCGCGAGTGAGTCTGATTGAGAATGAGTCTGCGTGCGAATCAGTCTACGTACATAAGCGTCGACGCCCATGTCGGCACGCTCCTCCCGAGGATCGCGCCCGCTTCCTTCCCGTTCTTTTTTTTTGTTTCTCTCTCTCTCTCTCTCTTTCTCTCTTTCTCTTTGCCCGTGCACGCCCATGTCCGAGGCTGCGGGCGCGGCACCGCACGGAGTCCCCGTGACGCACGCCGGTCGCCCCGAAGGGGTCCCATGAACCTCGTCTTGTTCCTCGGCCTCGCCGACGTCGCTGCAGTCGCCGCGACGACGATAGGACGCGAGGGAGGGACGGCGGCGGCGGCGGCGAGAACGACGTCGGTGACGCGAAGAAGTCGTCGTGCCGCCCGTCGCTCTCTCGGGGCGGGGCCACCGGGACCAGCAGAACTCAACCGAGGACGGAAAACTGGCCCCAAGGAAGCTGTCGGGACCACCGGTAAACACCAGGGACCCCGTATTGAAAGAATCACAACGTCGGATCCCTGGAGCCTTTGGTAAAGCTTCCTGTAAGGCTATGCGGTCAAAAAGCGTGTGAGGGGTGTGCCGAAATGGGTGTGGCGGACGCATGTGGACGCAGTTGTAATTATCATATTCGGTGGAGCTCCCAATGGGGCCACGAAAAGTGTGAGTGGTGTGCCGAATTGGATGTGCGTGGCGCATGCGGGTGGTGGCACTGGGGCCTTCGGAGGAGCTCCCTATGGGGCCACAAAACGTGCGAAGGGTGTGCCGCACTGTGTGTGTGCGTGACGCATGCGGGAGGTGGCACTGGTGCCTTCGGTGGAGCTCCCTATGAAGCCACGAAACGTGTGAGGGGTGTGCCGAATTGTGTGCGTGACGCATGCGGGCAGGGGCACTGGGGCCTTCGGTGGAGCTCCCTATGAAGCCACGAAACGTGTGAGGGGTGTGCCGAATTGGGTGTGCGTGACGCATGCGGGCGGTGGCAATGGAGCCTTCGGTGAAGCTCCCTATGTGGCCACAAAACGTGTGAGGGGTGTGCCGAACTCGGTGTGCGTGACGCATGCGGGTGGTGGAATTGGGGCCTCAGGTGGAGCTCCCTGTGGAGCCACGAACCGCGTGAGGGTGTGCCGAATCGTGTGTGTGTGGTGTGTGTGTGGTGTGTGTGTGTGTTTTGTGTGTGCGTGTGCGTGTGCGTGTGCGTGTGCGTGTGCGTGTGCGTGTGCGTGTGCGTGTCTGTCTGTGTGTCTGTCTGTCTGTCTGTCTGTCTGTCTGTCTGTCTGTCTGTCTGTCTGTCTGTCTGTCTGTCTGTCTGTCTGTCTGTCTGTCTGCCTGTCTGTCTGTGTGTGTGTGTGACGCATGCGGGCGGTGGCACTGGGGCCTTAGGTGGAGCTCCCTATGGGGCCACGAAACGTGTGAGGGGTGTCCCAAATGGGGCGGCGGCGCCATGCGGGCTGAACCACTGACCCCATCCGCGACCCACCCCTCGACCCACCCCGCGACCCACCCCGCGACCCACCTTAGATCCACCCCGCGACCCACCCGCGACCCACTCGCGACCCACCCGCGACACAGCCCGCGACCCACCCCGCGACCCATCCGCGACCTACCCGCGACCCACCCGCGACCTACTTGCGACCCACCCGCGACGCATCCCGCGATCCACCCGCGACCCACCCGCGACCGATCCACATTCGTTTAAAGAAAAAATCGGCGCCTGCGGCGGGCTCGTTGTACGTAGCACCCCGCAATTGCGGATAAGAGTGAGGGGGCGGCGGAGACGTCGGCAGTCTGCGAGGCTTTTAAGAAGCCAGCCGCAGGCGCAAACTTTCTAAGCTATACAGCGAGCCCAAAGCGCCAATTTTCTTATTACATAGCACCCCGCAATTGCGGATAAGAGTGAGGGGGCGGCGGGGACGTCGGCAGTCTGCGAGGCTTTGAAGAAGCCCGCCGCAGGCGCAAAACAAATCAAGGCAACATAACGAGCCCGCCGCAGGCGCCGATTTTTTTTGTGAAAACGATGTAGTTGGGTCGCGGGTTCGGTCGTAGGTGAGTCGCAAGTAGGTCGCGGGTGGGTCGCGGGTGGGTCGCGGATGGGTCGCGGGTGGGTCGAGGGTGGGTCGCGGTTGGGTCGCGGGTGGTCGCGAACGGGTCGCGGGTGGATCGCGGGTGGTCGCGGGGTGGGTCGCGGGGTGGGTTCGCGGGTGGGGGTCGCGGGTGGTGGGTCGCGGGTGGGTCGCAGGCCGGGTCGCGGGGGGGGCGACGACAACAACAACAACAACAGCAACAACAACAACAACAACAACAAAATCCTCACCACGGATCCGCACTTCAGCCACGCACCCAGGGACAATGAATGACCATTCGGCACCCTCACTCTGAAAACAATGTAGGTGGGTCGCGGGCTGGGTCGCAGGTGGGTCGCGGGTTTGTCGACGGTGGGTCTCGGGTGGGTCGCGGGCCGGGTCGCGGGTGGGTCGCGGGTGGGTCGAGGGTGGGTCGCGGGTGGGTCGCGGGTGTGTCGCGAACGGGTCGCGGGGTGGATCGCGGGTGGGTCACGGAAGGGTCGCGGGGTGGGTCGCGGGTGGGTCGCGAGGTGGGTCGCTGGTGGGTCGCGGTCCGCGTCGCGGGGGGGGACGACGACAACAACAACAACAACAACAAACAGAATCCTCACCACGGATCCGCACTTCCGCCACACACCCAGGGACAATGAATGACCGTTCGGCCCCCTCACGATGACAATTTGTAAAGCTTTGGCGCCTGCGGCGGGCTTCTCCAGAGTCTCGCAGACTGCCGACGTCCCTACCGCCCCCTCACTCTTATCCGCATCTGCGGGGTGTTACGTACTTCCTGCGATTATTTCATTCCTCTTGGCAGGATGGAACGCACCCCGTGCCCCAAAACAGGGCGCTCGCCTGAGTTGCATGACTACGGGGCGATTCCCTCAGTGAAGAGTAGTTGCTGCGCAGACATCAGCGGAGAGGACTTTGGACGAGAGGGTACGTTGCAGTATCGATAGTGCATGTTGGATCTACGCAGGTCCTCACTCACTCCCCTCCTCCTTAGTGATCCCTGTTAACCCCTGATTATCGTGATTATCCTCCCGCGCCATCCCTTCTTCCAGCTCCCCGCGGCGGGGCCGAAACCAGCTGCAACACCAGAATTCGTACCTCCCTCGTTCCCCCCACACACACCCGCCCGTCCTCTGATGATGATGATGATGATCATGATGATGATGATGATGATGATGATGATGATGATGATGATGATGATGATGATGATGATGATGATGTTGATGGTGTTGTCCTTCTTGCGCTGAACCACCGAAATGGTTCGTGACCAACAATTGCTGGCTCGCAAAGAACTCTGTTTCAGCCCGTGGGCAACCTCGCTTGCTAATTAGCGCTTTCAAGCCGTCGCTACTACGGAGAAGCATGCAGACAAGGATTTGCGAAGCATTTCGCAGTGCACGACACACAGGGCGATGCTGCGCATTTCTCGCAGAGATCCATCTGCCTGAGGACGGGGTTACGACTTTTGAGTCGTCCCTGTTGGGGACTCGAAAGTTAAAACTAATGCGGCGAGCGCTTAGGCTGCACCCGCTCAGCTTCAAGAAGATGCGGAGTCGACCAAACTTTGCTCCACTGAAGGTGAACACGCCGGAGCCCTGCGCAGTGCCACTGCGTGCAGAAAGAGGAGACCGGATAAACGCACTGATGCCTATCTTGCACTTTCGGGCACCTATCACACTTGGTGCAGCCACGCCGCTTACGGACGACTGGCTAGCCCCTGAACTTTGCAACAGATCCGATTCTGAGCCGTCTGGGAATGTTTGCCCAGCCGTTCGCACCTGCTGACCATCGCCCTGTGCCGCGACATCTGGACAGAAGGATGGTGGAGAGAATCGTGGGGGAGGAAGGCCCACTGCGAGCTCCGGCTTACGTGCGCGCTCAAATCCAATGCTCCCCTTGAAATCCCCTCGCCCAAGTCCAAGAATGGCATGCATTCAAAGCTGGTGATTACTACCCCCGCCCCCAAAAGGATGAGCCGCATTGGACGGGTCCTTAAGGGAAACGCTGAAGACCCTGAAGGAACGTCGTGCACATCGAAAACATCATCCTTCAAGTGGACGTAGCACCGACGCCCCGCTGACTCCATGTACGAATAACAGTCGAAGATTCCGTGCTCAACAATCTGATATGCCACTTTGGATGCCTCACCGGAGAACAAATACCCCAATCCAAGATCCACACACGATTTGGTAGACGCATCTGGCGCCATACATCCTAACGACCTGGCTTCCAAGGAACGACTTCAGTGTCCGCTCCTTCGAATCGTGCCCAAGATGCCCCAAAGACGGCCTCAAGAGGAGCCCAAAAAGGGCTCGTGGAGGCCTCCAGAACCCTCACGAGGCTCCAAGAGAGCCCACGACGGCTCAAGAAGCCTCGAAGATGCCCCAACGGAGCTGCCAAGAAGTCCAAAGAGGCAATGTTTTTAAGGGGGGCCCGCAGTGGTTTCCGCTCTGCAGGTTTGATCAAGCCTCGTCAGGACACAAGACGTGTCGGTGGGGCTGGGCTGGGCGTTTCGTCCAAGATTCCCTTGCAGCTTACGGCGGCGCCCCAGCAGCTGGAGAGCGATTCCTCTGATACGGGTAGCCCCCGCTTGAGACAAACTCGAGGTGTGCGACAGTACAGACCGCACCGTAAACCTCGCACAACTGATGCACAAAGGGAGTGGGGCTCATTGTCAGCGGGGCCCTAGCCAGATACCTTCTGCGTTCGTTTCATTCCTCTTGGCACCCCGTGCACTCCCTTCTATACCCCTGGGTGGGTGTATGTGCTGCCGTTTTTGCGTGGGCCGGGCAAGTGCGTGCATGTGCGCAGCATGTGCCAGGCATGTGCCCGGCATGTGCGGGCGCTTTTGGATGAATGTTGCACTGTGCGCACGTGCCCGGGCATGTGTGGGGTTATGTACACTGGGTTGTGCTGCATGCGTTGTAACGCACATGCCCGCGCATGCCAACGCGCATGCCCGCACATGCGGAACTTGTGCGAAGGTCGTCACAGAGCGGTCAGCGGCACATGCACTTTCATGCGCTGAATCCCGCGCCCGCGCATGCTCGCACATGCCGGTGCACATGCACGCACATGCCCGCACATGCGGAACATGCGCGGAACTCGCAGATCGGTCAGTGGCACATGCACGCACTCGCCTGGACGACAGCGCGGGCCCATCACATGCACGCAGATGCGCTGGGTCCCGCGCCCGCAGATGCTCGCATATGCCGATGCACATGCACGCACATGCGTTCTCAGGTGATCAGGGCTCCCTACTACAAGAGCCTTCAGCGCTTGATGAGCTTCCAGGCCTGGGCGGGGGTCCCAAACATTCCCGCGGCAATCAGGCTCTGGCCTGGGAGATGCCGTGCCCTATTATGGTGAGGCCAGTTTCGCCTGAGACATCCTCGCAACGCTGGCCTCCGAGATGCCCTGCCACATGGTGGTCTGGCTATTTTCGCGTGAAGCATCCTCGCAACTCTGGGTTCGAGATGCCTTGCGCTGAGGTGGTCAGGCCACTGTCGCCTGAGACATCCTCGCAAGTCTGGCTTCAGAGATGCCCTGAGCTCACTTGGTCCATCCACGTTCGTCTGAGACATCCTCGCAGCTCTGGATTGCGAGATGCCCTGACCTGCGGTGGTCAACCCACGTTGGCAGTGTGGTCTGAATTCTGGATTCCGAGATGCCCTGTGCAAGTGGTCAGGTCACTTTCGCTAGAGACATCCGCGGAATTCCAACCTCAGAGATGCCCTGCGCTGAGATTGTCAGGCCACTGTCGCCTGCGACATTTTCGCAACTCTGGGTTCAGAGATGCCCTGTTGTTCATCCGCTTCCGCCTGAGACATCCTCGCAGCTCTGGTTTCCGAGATGCCCTGCGCAGGTGGTCAGGCCACCCTCGCCAGAAACATCCTCACAATTCTGACGTCGGACATGCACTGACCTTCGGTGGTCAGGTCACTCTGGCCTGAGACATCCTCGCAAGCCTTACCTCGAAGATGCCATGCCCTATGGTGATCCAGCCGCTTTCGCCTGAGACATTCGCGCAACTCTGGGTTCTGAAATTCCTTGAACCCAAATGGTAAGGCCACTGTCGCCTGAGACACCCTCACAATGCTGACCTCGGATGTGCCCCCCCACACGAGGTGCCAACAGTCCTTGCAGGCCTCGATCTGCATGAGGGCTGTGCCGAAGGGGGCGCCGAGAGTTTCCCGGAAGCGTGATGTCCCATAGGACGCCTCGCTGTCTCACGAGACGCCTCACATTTAATTTGAATGCGAGCTTGGTGTCCGTTAGGGTCGTCGCTTGCCTGGCCCAGCCTGTGCATATGCTGTGCGTGGCATGTGCGGAACGTGCAACAAAGCGAGGGCCGGCCAGGCCATGGTCGGGTGGGCAGGATTCCGAGATGCCCTGCGCTCAAGTGCTAAATCCATTTTCGCCTGCGGCATCCCCGCAACTCTGACCTCGGAGATGCCCTGCCCCATGATGGTCTGGGATTTCCTGAACTCAGGTGGTCAGGTCATTTTCACCTTAAACATCCTCGCAACTCTGTGTGACCAGAGATGCCCTGCCACATGGTGGTCTGGCCAATTTCGCCTGCGACATCCTCACACCTCTGGTTTCCCAGATGCCCTGCGCTGAGGTGGTCAGGCCACTGTCGCATGAGACATCCTCGCAAGTCTGGGTTCCGAGAAGCCCATGTCTCCTGCGGCATCCCCGCAACTCTGACCTCGGAGATGCCCTGCCCCATGATGGTCCAGCCACTTTCGCCTGAGACATCCTCGCAACGGTTCTGAGATGCCCTGCGGAGGTGGGCAGGCCACTTTCGCCAGAGACGTCCTCGCAATTCTGACATCGGATATGCTCTGAGCTGAGGTGGTCAGGCCACTGTCGCCTGAGACAGAACTCGATGATGCCCTTGCCCATGATGGTCTGGCCACCTTCGCCCGAGACATCCTCGCACCTCTGGGTTCCGAGATGCCCTGCGCTGAGGTGGTCAGGCCACTGTCGCCTGAGACAACTCAGCAACTCTGGCCTCGGAGATACCCTGAGCTCAGGTGGTCCATCCACTTTCTCCTGCGGCATCCCCGCAACTCTGACCTCCGAGATGCCCTGCCCGATGGTGGTCCAGCCACTTTCATCTGGGACATCCTCACAGCTCTGGGTTCCGAGATGCCCTGCGCTCAGGTGGTCAGGCCCTTTTCGCCTGAGACATCCTCGCGTGATCTACATTACCGGAGCGCTGACCCCATCTTGTGTTGGATTGGTGTCATATCATGCCGCATCCCTTATGCGGGTATGGTGTTTCAGTTTGAGTGCCAGCCGCATTAGCTTCCTTCGTTCCCCTCGCTTCTCCCCTCATTCCTCTTTCCTGCTTATGTGTCCATCCCTCCTCCTCCGATGTTTCGACTCTGCGGCATGTGCATGTGCGTGTTATGTTTTCGGAGTTTTGCCAGACTGTGCATCCGACTGTGCATCGGACTGTGCGGCATGTGCGCACATGTGCGGCAGTGCTGTTGAGGCTTTTGTGGGGTTCCATGGGCATGTGCATTCGACTGTGCGGCATGTACCTGCATGTGCGGCCCCTTCTGAACTTCAATTTGCATGTGAGCATTATAGAAGTGAGCGCAATAGAAATAAGTCTAGCTAAAAGCATAAACAGGCGCCCCGTGTTCAAAACAGGGCGCTCGCATGCACTGCAGATCCATGGGACGATTCCCGCAGTGAAGAAGAGTTGCTGCCAGGACTGACGAGGAGGTGACTTGGGAAAGGAGGGTGCAGTACAGTATCGATGATGCATCTTGGACCTACTCTGGTCCTCGTTTGCCCTCCTCCCCCTCCTCCTCCTCCTCATCCCTCTCCTCTTCCCCTCCTTCATCATCCCTGTTTCCTCCTGTTTCTACTGGTTTCCATGTTATCCTCCTGCTTCTACTGCTCCTGCTTCCCCTGGACCAGACGGAGGGGGGATGGGATGACATGAGATGAGATGACCACTTCGTGCAGCGGGCACTAAACAAGCCAGCATGGAAGTGCAGGGGATCCTTAACCCCAGCCAGGAGGGGCCGCATCCCAGTGCACTCCCACGCCAACCTGTCCATCTCACTTGCGGCACAAGTCCACCGCCAAGGCGGACTCCAACCCCCTGGACGACCCCTGATTCATAGACGGCTGGGGTACAGACTCGCTATGGCTGCCTCTCTGGGCATGCGTCTGCCTGCCTGGAATAGAACTGTCCTGTAGCAACTGGATGATCGTCGCGTGAGCAACTTGGATCTCTGCGTGCATCTTCTGCAGGTCAAAATTGGTGCTGGCCCCCTTAAGCAACATGCACCCGTTCACAAAAGTACTGATATCAACCTGTCCGCCGTCGTTAGATGCCAGCGCCAACGATTCGAAAAATTCCACGATGTGGTGTTTCTTCAGCCCCATCATACTGAGTAACTTTGGGATGTGCTGCTTTCTCAAGCCCTCATCGAACTGCTCTTGTGTCAGCTTCCCTGAGCAGTCGGTGTCCACAGCCTTGCAGAGGCTTGTGAGCTCCTTGGCATGCTCACGCTCCTGGCGAACGTGTTCGCGGGCACGCGCCTCTGAGTCTGGTGAGAGCACTTTCATCGCCGAGTCCACAAATATACCCAGGATGATCCGCCACCGTGAGAGAGAAAAGTTGAAACGCAATATCCTGTCACTAAAGGGATAATATCAGAGAGAGAGAGAGAAGTTGAAATAGAACACCCTGGCGTGCGGGATAGATCCAAGCTTAAGATGTTCATCGACTCTCCTGTTGCCAAAACGCCGTCTTCTAGAAGAAGGTAGCGGGGTAGCATCACTAAGCATGTCTTCCGATCCACTTGCGAATATCGTAATGCCTAAAGAGCAAGAGGTGTATTTGCGCAACCTACCACCTGCCTGATTGATTATATGCAACACGTGAAAGTGAGGAGCAGTCCGAGACGGGCGCAAAATGCTCGAGGTTGGTTGCTCTCGGGACCCGACTTCTAGGTAACCTGCACGTGTGGCAATGGTGTGCCCCACGGCTCATACAGCTGTGCGTCGCAGAGGGACTGTCGTCTCGCTGGCGGCTTGTAGGATTCTGATATCCGGGCGAAGCGCGTCGGATGCAGTTGCTAGTACCGCACTTGTGACTATCGACTTCGGTGGAGCTCCCTGCCACGATGCTCTATGGGGCCACGAAATGTGCGACGGGTGTGCCGACATGGGCCTGGGCGCATGCGGGCCCTGCCACTGGGGCCTTCGGTGGAGCTCTCTATGGGGCCACGAAACGTGTGACGGGTGTACCGACATGGGCCTGGGGCGCATGTGGGCTGCGCCACCCCAGGCTTCGGTGGAGCTCCCTATTGGACCACGAAGCGTGCGAGGGGTGTGCGAGTGTGCCGAAACTGTGGAAACACGAAACGTGCGGGGTGTGCCGACATGAGAAGGGAACCGCCTGCGACCCCCCTCCTTCGACGGCTTCGGTGGAGCCCCCTTCTGGGGCCACGAAACGTGTCAGGGGTGTGGGGGAGGAAAACCGTGGAGAACCGCATGCGAAACCATCCTCGCGAGGCTTCGGTGGGGCTCTCTGAGGACCGGTGGGGCCACGAAGCGTGTGAGGGGTGTGGGTAATCGCATGCCCCACCCCCCCCCGCCTTGCGGGCGTCGGTGGAGCGCCAGGGATGAGGAGAACCACATGCAAAACCTCCTCCTGTGTGGCCTCCAGCGGCGCTGCCTGTGGGGCCACGAGGTGCGTCAGGGGTGTGGAGAGTCAGGCGCACCCCCCCTCCTCATGGGGGCATCGGTGGAGCTTTCCATGGGGACACACAACGTTTGAGGGGCGAGTGAAAATCACATGCGAAACCCCATCCCGGGGACTTCGGTGGAGACCTCTTTGGGGCCACGGAGCGCGCGAGGAAAACTGAGAATCACATGCCAAACCCCACCCGGGGGTGAAGTGGACCTCCCTATGGGGCCACGAAACGTCAGGGGTGCGAAGAACCACGTGCAAAACCCCATCCTAAGCACTTCGGTGGAGCCTCCCATGGGGCTACGAAACGTGTGATGGGCGTGGAGAACCACAGGCCAAGCCCCCTCCTGGAGGCTTCGGTGGAGCTCCCTATGGGGCCGCGAAACGTGTAAGAGGTGTGCCGAAATGTCCGCGCGCAGGGCAGAGGCAGGGATTGGGAGGAGGGAGGAGGGAAGGGGAAGAGAGGAGGAGGGGAGGACGCGAGGTGGTGTCTATTCAAAACGATGACCCAAAACCACAGGATGGTTGGGACACATCCAGGGCTATGCCAAAAACAAGCTCGGCGCTCCCCGAGTGTGTCGGCGCGCGCTGGGCGAGCCCTAGGGACGCCACAACGATTCCAAGAGTGCCCTAAGACGGGCCGAAGGGGCCTCAAGAGGCCCCCAAGACGGTCCAAGAGGGCCCCGAGTCGCCCGATGATCGCTCCAAGACGCCCAATATGGCTGCAAGACACCCCCAAAGGCCCCCAAAACACCTCAAGGAGGGCTCCGAGATGCCTCCTAAGAGGGACCCGAGAGGTCAAAGCTTTGACTTCACTTAAGCGGTTGAAGAATGTTAGCGGCCTTGCCTTTTTCGGGCTTCCGCAATGGCCTCCACGATCGCCCCAAACGCCCCAAGAGGATCCCAGACGGCCTAAGACAGCCCAAGAAAATTCCCAAGACGGCCCCGGCAGGGCACCAAGAGGGAGAACTTGAACTGGTATTTCGCGCCCCCCGCTCCAAGATGACCCCCGAGACCGCCAGCAGGCCCCCAAGATGCCTTCCAGAAGCCCCAGGAAGCCCCCACGAGGCCCAAATCAAGCCCCAGGAGGCCCCCAAATAGGCCGCCGAGAGGCCCCAAGACACTCCCAAACCAGCCTTTCGATAGGCCTCCCAAAATATCCCCATGTTCATCCAAGGTGCCTCTGGCCTGAAACAACCCAGTCAAGCACAGTGGCGGGATGGACCAAAGACCACCACTAGACCTGGGCCGGCACGGAAACGGAACGAGCGCCTCAGGCACTCGCCCGAGATACCTCATGGCACCCTTCGCTCTTGGGAGCCTTGGTGTGGAGAGCTTGTTGCGTCGCCGTCTCCGTTGGGAGCCCTGGTGTTCAGAGATTGTTACGTTGCCGCACGTTCCTGAGCCTTGGCTGGGCCTTGGTGTCAAGAACTTGTGGGCCGTTTGAGGTCCTCTTTTGGGGCTCTTGGGGGCCTCTTGGGAAATCCTGGGGGCCTCTTGGGGGCCTCTTGGGGCTTCTTGGGAGGCTCTTGGGACCTCCTGGGAGCGTCTTGGGGCGAAAGGCTAGACTTTTCGGCTCGTGCTCCCCCTCTTGGGGCCGCCTTGGGGCCCTCTTGGGCCGTCTTGGGCGCCTCTTGGGCCGTCTTGGCGCCTCTTGGGCCGTTTGGGGGGCCTCGTAGGAGCCTGTTGGGCCGTCTTGGGGCGGTCTTGGGGGCCTCTTGGACCGTCTTCAACGCCGTGAGAGCCGAAAAGCCGTATGCTAAAAATGCATATTTCCCCAAAGGAATTGCAAGATTTTGGCCTCCTGGGGGCCTCTTGGGGCGCCTCTTGGGGGCCTCTTGGAGCTTCTTGGGAGGCTCTTGGGACCTCCTGGGAGCGTCTTGGGGCGAAAAGCTTGACTTTTCGGCTCGTGGTCCGTTTGGGGGCGGTCTTGGGGACCTCTTGGGCCGTCGTCAACGCCGTGAAAGCCGAAAAGCCGTATATGCAAAAAATGTGTGTTCCCCGATGGGAAATCAATGATTTTGGCCTCCTGGGGCGCCTCTTGGGGGCCTCTTGGGGGCCTCTTGGGGCCTCCTGGGGGCTTCTTGGGGCGAGAGGCTAGACTTTTCGGTTCGTGTTCCCCCTCGTGGGGCCGGCTTGGGGCCCTCTTGGGCCGTCTTGGGCGCCTCTTGGGCAGCCTTGGGGCCCTCTCGGGCCGTTTTGGGGGCCTCTTGGGAGCCTCTTGGGCCGTCCTGGGGCGGTTTGGGGGGCCTCGTGGACCGTCGCCAACGCCGTGAGAGCCGAAAGGTTGCGCATGCTCAAAATGCACGCTTCCCTAAGGAAAATCTGGGGACCCTCTTGGGGCGCCGCTTGGGCGCCTCTTGGGGCGTCTTGGAGGCCTCTTGGGTCGTCTTGGGCGGTCTTCGGCTCTTTTGGAGCGCTCTTGGGGCCCGCCTTGGAGGTATCTTGGGCCGTCCTGGGCCCCTCGTGGACCGTCTTGAGCGCCCAAGACGGCCCAAGAAGCGCCCAAGAGGCCCCCAAGACGCCCCGAGCGGCCATTAACACTCACCCCCTCCCTAGAGGGCTTCGCCCAAACACAACGTCATCACTCGTGCCTCGCTCTTTCCGTTACCTGGGCAGGCACGGAAACAGAACGAGCGCGTCCTGAACTTGCCCGAGAGGGCTCATGGCACCCTTCGCTCTGGGAGCGTTGGTGTGAAGAGCTTGTTACGTCGCCGTCTCCGCTGGGAGCCCTGGTGTTCAGAGACTTTTACGTTGCCGCTCGCTCTTGTGAGCCTTGGTGTGACGAGCTTTTTACGTCACCGCGCTCTGGGGAGCCTTGGTGTCAAGAGCTTGTTGCGTCCCCGCTCGCTGACGGGAGCCATGGTGTTCTTGAGCGTCTCTTGGGCCTCTTGGGGGTATTCTGGGGGCCCGTGTGGAGCTCTTTTGGGGCTCTTGTGGACCAATGTTGGACCGCCTTGGGGCCCTTTTGGGCCGTCTTGGGGCGTCGTGGAAGCCTTCGGCCATCGTGGGGCTCTCTAGGGTGCCTCTTGGGGCCCTTTTGGGAGCCTCTTTGGTCCCTCTTTGGGCCTCTCGGGGCTCTCTTGGGGCCGTCTTGGGGCCCTCTTGCGCCGTCTTTGGCCGTTTGGGGCTCCTCTGGGGCCGCCTTGGGGCCCTCTGGAGCCGTGTTCGGACCCGTTCGGGGGCCTCTTGGGCCGTCTTGGGGCGATCTTTGGAGCCTCGTGGGCCGTGTTGGACCGTCCTTGGACCCAAAAAGCAAGAACCCCAAACACCTGCAAACATCATAGCAAAATCAATGTTTTTTGCCCCTGGGGGCGCTCTCGGGGGCCCTCTAGAGGGCCTCTGGAGCCGTCTTGAGGATCTGTTGGTCCGTCTGGAAGCTATTTAGGGCTCTCTTGGTGCCGTCTTGGTGCCCGCTTGGGCCGATTAGGTGCCCTCTTGGGCCGTCTTGGGGCCGTTGAACCAACTCACTCGTAAAAATCAAAAAGAAACGATCCGTGGAACGCGAGCCGCTTCATTCGAAACAATACCAGGGAAACGGCACCCCAGCGGCCATTAACAGCCATGCGCTCCTCCCCTGGACCCCTCCCTAGAGGGCTTCGCCCCACCTGAACGTCATCGCTCGTACCTCGCTCTTTCCGTCATCTGCTTGGCACGGGGACGGAAAGCGCTCGTACTCTGAGGGCGCGAGATCGCTTGCTCAGTGCATTGGATCCCTCACACACACACACACACACACACACACACACACACACACAAAAAAAAAAACACTAACAACCAAAATTGCGGAAATGAATGAATATGGCCTGTGGGCATTCTTGGGGTTCTTGTTGGGAACTCCTTTGGGCCCTCTTGGGCCCCTCTTGGGTCGTCCTGGGGCCCTCTTGGGCAGTCTTGGTGGGCTCGGGCCGTCTTGGAGCCCTCTCGTGGCCCTCTGGGGCCCTCTTCAGGACCGCCTGTGGCCCTCTTGGGGCTCTCTTGGAGCTGTTTGGAGCCCTCGGGGGCCTCTCTTGGGGCTCTCGGCCCGTCTTGGAAACCTCTTGGGCCGTCTTGGGCAAGTATTGAAGCAGTATTGGGGGCCTCTTGCGCCGGCCTGGGGCGATCCTGGGGGCCTCTTGGGCGGTCGTGGGCGCTGTGAAGACCACAGACGCAGTTATGCTAAACATGTCAGCTTTCCGATGGGAATGGGACGATTTGGTGGTTCTTGGGCATCCTTCTGGAGGCCTCGTGGAGGGTCTTGAGGGCCTCGTTGGCCGTCTTGAGGCCATTTTGAAGGCCTCGTGGAGCGTCTTAAGGACCTCGTTGGCCGTCTTGAGGCCTTCCTAGGCCCTCTTTGAGTGCTCTCGGACCGTCTTGGGGCCCTCTTGGGCCTCCCTGAGACCGTCGTGGGAGTAGCTTGGGGCTGTCTTGGGCCGTCTTGGGGCCCTCTGAGGCGCTCGTGGGGCTAACTTGGGCCGTCTAGGGCCGACCATGCCCGAAAATTGCGCCATTAGATCTGGGGCCGCCGAGGCCAAACCCCTCACACTCCCTCTTGTTAGTTTGCCGGCTAACGGATCGTGACGCTACGCGCGCTTTCCGCCATCCGCCGCCCCCTGTGGTCTTGCCATGGGGGTGCACGGCGTGCCAGACGTCTGGGGTGCTGGTTCTTTTCTGAGAGACTCTTGCTGGGGCTTCGACCCCGCCCGCTGGGCACCCGGAACCCTCATGGCCACCCACCTCACGTCTGCTGGTTTGATGAAGATGGGCTCAGGATGGTCTCGAAGCCGGGCACGATGGTCCCCAAGACGGCCACGATGGCCCCACAAGAGCCCAAGATGGCGCCAAGATGGCCTCCAAGACGGTCCCGAGATGCCTCCAAGACCGCCAAGATGGTCCAAGAGAGCCCACGACGGCCCAAGGAACGCCCAAGAGGGCCCTAAAGCGGCCCAAAAGGCCTCCAAAAGGTCATGCAGAAGGCCCGAAGAGGTCAACATCAAATCCGTTGGTGTTTGACGGATTCCGGCATTTGCATCAAAACTGCCTTCCAACTGCCCGAGACGGACCAAGAGGCCCCAACGATTGCCCCAAGATCGCCCGAGAGACCTCCAAGATGGCTCCAGGACGACCCAAGAGGCTCCCAAGACGGCCCCCAAAAGGCCCCAAGACGGCCCACGAGGCTTCGGAGACGCCCCAAGACGGCTTCCGACAGCGTCAGACGGGCCAGGAACGCCGTAAGACTGCCAGAGAGGCCCCCAAGAAGCCACCGGAGTCCACCAAGAGGCCCAAGGAGGCCCCCAAGAGGGCTCCAAAAGGGCTCCCAAGAAGCTCCCCCGCATCCTCCGTTGTCCTCCTTCTCCTCATCCTTCTATTCCTCCCCCACGTGATCCCCGAATGGATTCCACAACGGCTGTGAGAACACATGGTCCGATAGCGTGGACAATCTTTGCCCAAACCATTGACCACATAGGCGTATCGTAAAAGGCAGGGGGCGGCAGTGATTCGCCATAGGCGTCTGCGATATTCAGTAGGTTCAACTGCACAAACGCAATGAATACTAAGAACACACAACTCGCAATCGGACCTGCTCGCTCTATCACACGGTACGTACCATTCCAGTCATCGCCACCCGTTGTTACCATAAAAAGCGTCTTGATTGAAAGTCCGACCGAACCGAACAGCGGGCCAAATGCGGTATCATCGATAGCTTCCCCTGTTGCGTCGATGTGTGTGGTGATGACCGACATGAAGAAAAGCGAGAATATCCCGTAGATAGAGAAAAGCATAATCACACTCCACAGGAAGCTCCCGAGTGAACCATGAATGCAAACAAGGAACACTTGCAGATATTTCAACCTGTACATGATCTCGAACGCCCGGATCACATTTGCGAACTGGAGAAAGCGCAAGACCCTCATCAAGCTCAGCCGGAGCGTGGCGTCCAGCACCAGGGTGGCCGCATCAGAGAGGCACACGAGCATGTCGAGTACGTTGGTCTTCCAGTCGGCTCTGCAGAAGAAGAAGAGTCTGTGCACGGTGATCTTGAGGGCCAGCTCGAGACAATAGATGACGAAGAACACCCACTCGGCGGCCCGCAGGCTCCGGTCGGACGGGGTTCTGATCCGAATGTTCGCCTCGAAGACCATGAACCAGATGTTGACGAAGATCACGGCGCCGATGAACAGCTTGAAGCCCATGCCATCCACGAAACGGGCGAGCCGCCCCGATCGCTGCGGCTCCTCCTCCATGCCCTTCAGCAGAAACCACATCAAGCGGCGCAATTTCAGCGACACCGATTTCGACTGCTGGTTCACTGTTACTTGTAGATCGTCTTGGTTGTCTCCATCTTGGTCGTCTTCGTCTTCGTCTCCGTCGCAGAGACTGTCACCATCTTCGCCTTGCACCTTGTGCAGGGCCTCGACCATCCGAATATTCGAATCGTCGCAGTTGTATCGAGGCACCTGAGCGTCATTGCCTGGATCTGCTGGAGTCACGCCCTTGTCGTCATTCGCGCGCTCGCCCTCCCTACCGGAAAACGCCGGTCGGAGGGCCGCCTGCTCACCAGAACAGCCGAACCAACCCTGCAGGACTGCAGCAACTTCCACCCGCACTACCTCTCGCATGGGCCCGCTGAGGCAGTCCTGCAGCTCTGCTCGCACGGCCGAGCGCACAGCGTCGACGCGCGGCTCCAGGAACTCCGGCTGGGGCGACGGCAGTCTGCCCAGGGGGTCCATTCTGGCGGAAGCGACGCTGCTGGTTTGGATCTTGTTCCTGGCGCTGCCGCCGTGGGGAGCTCTGGCGGAGGATCTCCCCAGGTCCCCGTGCGTGTTCGCAGGAATCTGGTCGTGAGCCTGCGGCGACGCGGGCAGCGTGTGTTCAAGCTCCGTCATCTAGGCGGTCAGCTCGCACCGAAGGGCTCCCAACGAAGCAGACGAAAGCTGGCGCCGCACTGGGCCAAAAGGAGCACAGAGGAGAAGGGGGGAGGGACGAGGCGATTCGTAGGACGAAGGGAAGGGATGCAGGAAGGGTGGGGGGAGGACGAGGTATGAGGAGGAGAAGGGGGGAGGGGGATAAGGGGGAGGGGGAGACATAATAGAATCACGATGCCGCTTCTTCCACTGGGCTCTACAGCCTTCAGTGGGCCTCACGCCATGGACCAGATGCCAGGGCACAACTACGACGGGTAGAGAGGGGCGTCACACTGGTAAGCAGTGGACCTAGAATCAGGGGGCGATTAATGTGGGGGAAACGCTGGCGCAGTACTTCAAAACAGTGAACGCGCGACTTCTGTGGCTGATCAGGGTGCACGCAACACAAGGAAGGGCCACACGAGGATCACAGACAACCGACCAAGACAGGAAAAGGCAGAAGCAGTGGAGGGATTTCAAGACTGTCCTCTGGCATGCAGCGGCAGTGTACCACTCGACGCGCGGATCACGAAAGTTCACAAGCTGGCACCCGCAACTGTGACTGGGGCACAAAAGCTGCACGAGACGCCACGCCACG
>CAUYUJ010014382.1:495187-535187 GCA_963575745.1 Prorocentrum cordatum | reverse complement strand
GGTTCACTTGGCTCGGGAGCTCCCGAACGGAGTGAACCCCACCCTCCCCCTTGCATGTGGCCCCCTACTGAAATCGTCTGGCCAGACCCTGGAACGCCTGTGCCGAAACCCTCGAAGGGAAGCGCATGGGAACGAGGGCCAACAGCAAATGCCGTCCGAAAGTGATGCGGGGATGCCGTCGCGCAGGCGGCGCTCGTCATCAGACTGAGACAGCTCGCAAACGCCCCCTTCAAAATCGCAAAATGGTAGCGTTGCCCGTCGTCGTCGCTACTCATTCTGCTTGGCGCAAGGGCCCCAATTCCCAATTTCGCGCATTTCGCACGGCGATGCGCGACGTGCGACCACCTCCGCGCCCCCGCGCACTCGCAGAGCCCCCCTCGGGAAGACGACAGCCGCTCGGGGCCCAGCCCGCGGCACGCGAGACGCCGTGGCCGCACCTCGCGCCCCCCCCCCACGGGCCGACCCGAGCTCGGGCTCTGCTCGAAGCTCTCCCGTGGATGCGAGGGGAGGATGTACGTATCCACATCCACCGCCTGGGAACCGACGTCCTGGTGCCCCCAGCGGGCGGTGGATATGGACAAATTTCGGCCCCCGAGGGCCCGAGGATGTCCACATCCGCCGCCTGCCGAGGCTCCGGAAACTGGCCCTCCCGGCGGTGCTCCTGCACAACTTCCCGCCTCGGAGCGGAGGTGCTCCGCGCGCCCACGCGCTGGCCCCTCGCGACCTCTGCGCGGGCACCCGACCCCCGAGGATCGGGTCGGGCGAAAGGGGGGGGATAGCAAAGGGGGGGGTTTGAGAATCAGCTCACGTGGCTGATTTTCCCGGCGCCGGAGGCGGCTATGTATCGAGGAATGGGCCCCTCGGTGAGGCCGAAACCAGCTGCATGCAGCAAATTTCGTAACCCCCCCTTTCCCAATCCCCCCCTTCCGCCCGGCCCGAGAGGAGAAAAGGGCGAGGGCCGCCGCCGCCGCCGAGAGAGCCCGCCCCGGGGGGGGGGGGGGGGGCGGCGGCACGCGCGGGCCCCAGCCGGTGCGGGGCCGACGCTCCGACGCGCCACCGCCGAGGGGCCGCTCTTCCCCCGGACCCAGACATGATCGCGTCGTTTTTTATATAATTTTTATATATATATATATATATATATAACAAAAAATCGTGACGGGAAGTTTTTCGCTATTTTCAGCCTCGGGGAGCCCTCGCCCGTCCAAACACGACCCAGGACGAAATCCCCGCCCCGGAGGAAGGGTCGGGACTTCAGGGACGCCGTCCTGGAAAAATCAGGACGTCGCACGTCTGGGAACGGTTCTTGGTGGCGGTGGTCCCTGCCCCTCTTGCTCCCCTGGTTGACGCCACCGCTCGCCAGGCCCCAACCCTCGGGCGCCTGGAGGAGGGCCCCCCGGGCGGCCCCTGGGCGGGGGCCCGCCCGGAAGCCGGTCCACTGGAGACCCCACCGGGGCCACGGCCTGACCAGTGCCCCGGGCCACGTCCAGCCGTGACGACGAAGAGGCCCCGCGAAGGCCAGGTTTTTGCGGTTCTGCTGCTGGCTGCTGGTTGAGCTGAACCCTGCCCTGGGGCTCTTCAGCTAGTACTGCAGCTCGTGGATCACCCACTTGGCCACGTGCCTCGACCAAGTTGCAGGCACGACGTCATGCCTCGCACGATTTTGCCCATGTATGCGGGCAGCCAGCGCTTGGTCGAGGTAGGTGTCATTTACGAGCTCGTTCAGCATCAGCAGCGTCTTGAAGACGAAGTCCATTAGGGTGTTCATGCTAGAGTCGATGGGTTCGAACCTGCCGAACTGGATGGCGGTGCACTCACCACTTCGCCGCCGCTCACAATTCGCCCAAGTAGAAAGTGAAGCATTGTAGTTGTGCGTGGACATATCGGGCTCAGGCGCGTCACCCATGATACCTCCACTGCCACTGCGGACTGCCACGCATTGGACCGCTACTTCGATGACCATCGTGAGTCGGTCACGGCGCGCGCGGGCGATGCGCGAGGCGAAGCCCAAGTTCGCGTCATAAACCTCCTCGCACTCTGCGAGTCTGTCGTGCGCCCCCGCCCCAGGCTGAGCCTTGGAACCACGGCCAAACGAATTCGTCGCAGCCAAGCTTGTGCACGGCACGGGTTATCCGGCGCGGATTCTGCTCAGGCCGCGCTGTTTGGTCGCCGCTGTCAGGTGCCTCGCGCCGCCGGCCACGGCGAGCGAACGCCCAGGCCTGAGGCCGAAAGGGCCCACCAGGAAAGAGCCGGACACAACATAAATTGTGTGCACGCCACCACGCGCACACGGCGCGGGGCAGGCGCCCCCCCCCCCGCTTGTCCATCCCGGCCGTTCCTCTTGTCGGGCACGGGCCCGCAAGAGAGAGAGGCGCCTGGGCAGGCGGGGTCGCCGCACGCCGGAGGCGGAGAGTGAGGCTGCACGGCCTCCTGGAAGACCCAGCGTACTTCTGGTCCTTCTGTTAGGGGTCGTGCGCAGTGGAGCTGTCTTTCCGCACGGACGCCAGCCTGGACTCCAGGCCCCCAGGCTGTTTCCCGCACGCGCTCGGGAGATCGATCCGCGCGGGGTGGCAGGGCATCTTGTGGATTTCCGCGGGGGCAAAACACGCGAGGGCGCACCCTCCGAGCTTGGATCGCCTCCGTGCCTTCGAGTCGATCGCGAAGTCTGGCGCGGCTTGTTTGTTCATGGTTTGGGTGACCACAAAACTGCTGGGGATAGCGAGCTCCAGCATGATGTACCGCTCGTCCGACACCTCAGCGCACCACGGGACAGCGAACACCTCCCCAGGAACATGCTCCGCTCGGCGGCCGAGGGGGGGTGCCATGCGATCGCGCGGTAGTTGTGATTCTTGATGCCTGTGCCCGTGCCCGCCAAGGGCCGTGCGAATCTGGGTACCGCCCCCGCGTCGCCCTGCTTCCACGCCTTGCAAGCGTTCAGCTCGGTCGAGGCATGGCGCCCGGTTTTGGCCAGCCGTCGGCGCGAGTTCAGTGCCACAGCGTATGCCGTGATACTCCAGACTACCCGGCGAAATCGTTGGGGGACGCTGGTGGTCAGCGCGATCGTCTCGGCCGTGACACGAGTCTCCAGCTCGCGCCTTGCCTTGAATGGCTGCCACTTCCCGTCTCCATCTCAGCTCTCCTCGCGCCCATGGGCCAAGCCGCGGAGTCGTACTCGAGGGCCGCGCGATGAGTCATGGTCATCAGCAGGGCAGCGTGTCCCGCGGTGGCGTCGCGACTTTCGAGGATCTCGTAGGTAGGGCGGTAGTCCTCTTCGCCAAGAATGGCTCGCGGCATTCGCCCATCACGGTGGCTTTACTCAGATTCTTCCTGTCCCATTTCTCGCTTCGCGCTGCCCCGTCCGAGGAAGGAAGGGGCGTGGAGGAAGACGAAGGAGGGGACGCGGAGGAGTGGACCCCGTTTGAGGCTGTGCCGCCGTCCAAACGAGGAGGTGGGCTGAGGAAGGACGCGGGAGGAGGAAGAGAAGGACGACGGCGACGACGGGGGCAGCCAGTGGCCGGAGGTCTGCAGAGGCCCGATAGCGGCAAGAGCGTCAAGAGCCTGAATCCTCGAGTCTCCTAGCTAGCCTCGATGCTCCCGGCGCCGAGGGCCGCCGAGGGCCGCCGAGGGCCGCCGAGGGCCGTCTACGGCATCCGATCCTGCATGTCTCCCTCCGCGGGCCCCGAGCCGTTCTTTGACGGCCCCTAAAGCCTGGAGACGGGCTCTGCACGCCGAGTACGGCGACCCGCCCCCCCCCCCGCCCGCGCGATGTCTTCGAGTCGTTGGGAGTCTGGGCACCCACAAGCCTCGCGAGTGGCCCCACAAGCCCCCAGAGCTTCACAGAGGCTTCTGGAGGCCCATGGATGCCCAGATGGCCAAACCACCCAAAAAAAAACTACACTCTCGACGATGACGACGATGGCGCGGGCAGAGGACGAACAAACACACACACACACACACAACATGACATCGGAAACGACGACGTCGACCATGAAGGTCGACCGAAGACGACGACGGCAGGCAACGACGGACGACGAAACGCGCAACGGCGGCGACTGCCACGACGAAGGCGACGCTAATGCAAAGCACAAGGGGCCTCCGAATCCTGTTGCGAGCGATCCCCGGCCGAGGACGCGAGGCAGGATCCCCAGGGAGCCGCGGGCCCCTCCAAGGGCCCGGCGGCCGCGGCGCGCGGCGTGCGCGGGGCGGGCCGGGAGCTCGCGTGAGGGTCCCAGCCCCGCCAGGCGGGGGACAACAACAGAGCGACGAGGGCGGGAAGGAGGAGGAGGAGGAGGAGGGCGGGAAGGAGGAAGAGGAGGGCGGGAAGGAGGAGGAGGAGGGCGGGAAAGAGGAGGAGGAGGAGGAGGAGGAGGAGGAGGAGGGAAGGAGGAGGAGGGAGGGAGGAAGAGGAGCGAACGAACGAAGCCAATGGGGGGCTCCGATCTGATCTCAGCCGCGCCGCGGCCGCGCGCCGCCCGATGGGTCGGGAGTTAATCTCAATGCGCACCAGCAGCTCGGCGCTCAGCTGGCCGCGCGGGAGGTTCAGCCGGTGCCACACGAGGGGGGCATATCATGCGGTGCCTGATGTCGCAGCCGGCGCGACAGTCGAGGTGGCAGCTACGCTTGCGATGAAGTTCATGCATGCGTGCGGAGGTCGTCCATCCTCCGACCATCATCATCAGCGCTGCCCACCCTCGGGCAGGAAGGAACATGGCCAAGGTGCACAGGCGGGTCCAGCGATCAGGGAGAGCATCAGGAATGCTCTACATGTCCAATAGGTCCGCGAGCTCGTCGCCCCCCAAAAGGTCAATCTGCATTGCGGGGTCAGGCTCAGCTTGCTGTTCAAGACCGTGTTGGCGAAAGCTTTCAACCACGCGGCGGCGAGCACGATGCTGCGCTTCCTCTTGTAGCTATTCTTCTTCTGAAAGTATTATGCTTATTCATATTATTCTCCTCCGCGTAGTGAAGCCTGTTCGCGAGCCGCGCCAGCGTCGTTGTCCGTATGCCCAGAAAGTGCAGCTCCGGGAGACGACGTCCGGACGACCCGCCCCGCCACGCCTGTTCGCACAGCTCCCGCGCCACGCTGGGCGAGCAACGCAGCGGCCGGAGGTTTTGTCTCGCTGCAGCACGCAGTAGAGGTACAGTCGGGGCGTTGACCTAAGGAACCCCAAATAAGGAACAAGGCCCCTTTTTTTCCATAAGTGAAACTTCGATTTCCTGTCGAAAACATGAGGACAGCCTGAGGCAAGCTGTGAAACACTTAAGGAACGGGGAGCCCCTCCCCAACGAAAAGGGTTCCTTCTTCAGGGCCCCGACTGTAAAAGACGCAGTTCATCCAGTCGCATTCGTTGTGGATGTCGCGCTGGCCCATCGGCAAGTCGGGGATCCAGCGGGCCGCCCAGGCTGAACCGCGTCGCTGGAGTCGATCTGGTGACTCTTCGGCGAGTTGGGGAGCTGGGTCTGGCGCCTGGCGAAGGCAAGTGATCTGAGAGTCCGGGTTCAGGATGGTGATCCAAGCGGTGAGCACTCGGCGGATTGTGTTCGGCATCGTGTCGTGGTAAAGCCAGTCTTGCAGGGTGAGTAGGTCGGCTTTCTGAAGGGCGCGTCGCACCTGTGAATGGCCGAACTCATTCTCGTGGCGTTTCAGTACGGCCACGGTCCCCTTGCGAGCGGAGTATTTGTGAGCGGCAAGAAGCGCATCACGGACACAAGGTGGTGAGCTGTACGATCTGGCGATGCGCTTAAAATTGGAACCCTTGTCTGTGACGAAGAAGGGCGAGTCGGTGACGCCAGCCAGGCGCTGTACAGTGGGTCATTTCATGAATTAGCGCTCCAGCGGCTGGCAGCAGCATCTGCAATGCAGAATTCCTCGCGCGCGGTGTCGTATAGAAGGCGGTGTGCCGCGCGCCACTCGGTGACAATGGTGGCGGCAATGCGGCACATCGTGGCTGCCAACAGCGTGTCGATGCCGTGCAGAGTCTCGATGTTGGTGCAGAGGGCCATCGCTTGGATGCCAGATTTGGCAAAGCTGTGGAGGGCGATTCCGAGTAGCTTGTGAACGGCTTGAAGATCTTCGGCGAGGATCGTGCAAAGGGGCTTCGTGCAGCTGGCCGACGTAGGACACGCAGGTGACGGCTGCCACGATGAAGAGTTTGCTGCTTCGTTGTGGAGGCGCGCGTGAGAGGGCCAGCTTTTGGACACGATCCCACCACTCCGTAGACGGGCCCCTTCTACTGGTCTTGACAGGAGGAGGAGGAGGAGGAGGAGGAGGAGGAGGAGGAGGAGGAGAAGGAGGAGGAGGAGAGGAGGAGGAGGAGGGAAGAGGAGGAGGAGGAGGAGGAGGAGGAGGAGGAGAGGGAGGAGAAGAGGGAGGAGAAGGGGAAGAATGAGAGGGAGGAGGAGGAGGAGGAGGAGGAGGAGGAGGAGCGTAGGAGGAGGAGGAGGAGGAGGAGGAGGAGGAGGAGGAGGAGGAGGAGAGGACGGGAGGAGAGGAGGAGGAGGAGGGGGAGGAGGAGGGAGGAGAATCAGGAGGAGGAGGAGGAGGAGGAGGAGGAGAAGGAGGAGGAGGGGGAGGAGGAGCAGGAGGAGGAGGATGGAGGAGGAGGAGGAGAGGGAGGAGAGGAGGAGGAGGAGGAGGAGGAGGAGGCGGATGAAGGAGGAGGAGGAGGAGGAGGAGGAGGAGGAGGAGGAGGAGGAAGACGAGGAGGAGGAGGAGAGGAGGAGGAGAGGGAGGAGAAGGAGGAGAGGGGAGGGAGGAGGAGGAGGAGGAGGCGGAGGAGGAGGAGGAGGAGGAGGAGGAGGAGGAGGAGGAGGAGGAGAAGGAGGAGGAGGAGGAGGAGAAGAGGGAGGAGGAGGAGAAGAGGGAGGAGCAGGAGGAGGAGCAGGAGGAGGAGGAGGCGGAGGAGGAGGAGGAGAAGAGGGAGGAGGAGCGGCGGCGGGGCCGCCTCGCAGACGAGGGCGGCCCGTCCGAGGGCGGGCAGCGCGTCCTCCTCAAGCCAGCGCCCCGCCGAAGAGAGGCTGGGCTCCTGCGGCACCGCCCGTCGCCGTCCAACGCCGTCGCCGCCGCCGTCGCTTTCGTCCTCACCGCCGCCATCGTTCGGAGGAGGGAGCGATACCGACACTGCTTCCCACCAAGCGTCGCCACGGCAGCATTCGCCTCGCAGTGCTGGTCAGGACGTGCCACTGGAGAGGTCCGGGGCGCAGCGGTATCGGTAGCTTTGTCCCCAAAGTCGTGGCCGCCATCGTCGTCACCGCCGCCGCCGGCGCCGATCGTCGTCAACCTTCGCCCACCTCCATCTGTACTTTCAGGGGGGAGCTTCCCTGGGGGAGGGGGGAGCGGAGGGAGATAGGCGAGGAGAGCAGGGGTGGAGGGGAGGAAGCAGGTATGGGAATCCGTCGGGACATGCTGGGGGTGCCTCGACAAGTTTCGGGGGTGTTGGCCCGCTTGGGGTACATCGAGAGGTTTCGGAATGCTGACAAGGTTGGTAAGGATCAGAGCTGCTGTTGGCGAGCCTTGGATGGGTTTGGGAGAACGGGAGGCTTTGACATCACGGTACCCTCCTCCGCGTCTTCCCCATTTACGTAAATGGTGGCTTCACAAGTGTTTGAGGACTTGCTTTCCAAAGCAGTGCGAACGCATCCCCTTGGATATTGCAGCAGTTCCTCAGCAAAATTGTTTCGTTATCCTCACCATCGGCCCCATCCTTCTTGTCATCTTCCTCGTCGTCGTTCTCGATATCCATCGCCTCCTACTTCTCCTTTTCGACTTTATCATCCCCTTCGTCCTCCTCTTCGATTGTTATTTTTGGTTTCCCTTCCTCCTCCTCATCCTCCTCCTCCTCCTCCTGCTCTTCCTCCTCCTCCTCCTCATCATCCTGCTCCTCCTCGTCCTCCGCCTCATCATCATCGCCATCACGCTGATCGTTGCCCTCCCAATCGGGTACCGCTGGTGGTCCTCGTCCTCATCCTCCTCTACTTTGTCCTCCCTCGTCTTCTTATCCTCCTCATCACGATCCGCATCCTCGTCCTGCTTGTGATCCCCATGTTGCTGATCCTTCTCCTCATCCTCCTCCTTCACCCCATCATGTTCCTACTCATCCCGGTGCTCATCCTGCTTCTTCGGATTATCCTCCAATATCCCCTCCTCCTCCTCCTCCTCCTCCTCTTCCTCCTCTTCCTCCTCCTCCTCCTCCACGTCCCCGTATGCTCTTGTCCGCCTCACTTCCTCCTTCTCCTCCTCGCCCTTCTCCTCCCGCACACCCTCCTCAGCCTGCTTCTAGATATGGTCTTTCTCTCCTCCTCAAAGGCCACTTCCCTTTCAACATCCCTCCGCAACCTCTGCCCTCCTGCTCCTCCTGACAAGCCTCAACAACAGGACCACCAGCCCAGCATCCTGATCATCATCAGCATCAGCATCAGCATCATCATCATCACCATCATCATCATGAGCATCATCATCATCATCATCAGCATCATCATCATCAGCATCATCATCATCATCATCATCATCATCATCATCTCATCATCTCATCATCATCAAGACAGTATCATCATCATCATCATCATCATCAGCATCACCATCACGATCAGGATCATCATCATCATCAGCATCATCATCACAATAATCAGCATCCTCACCATCACCCCCACCACCATCACCATCAGCAGCAGCATCATCATCACCATCAGCAGTAGCATCCGCATCATAATCAACATCATCATTCTAATCATCATCACCAGCAGCATCATCATCGTCAGCATGACCACCAGCATCATCGCCATCACCACCACCATCATCAACAGCATCATCCTCCTCTTCATCATAGGGATCATGATCATCAACATCGTCATCATAATATTCACCATCATCAGCATCAGCATTAGCATCAGCATCCTCATCGGCAGCATTAGCAGCTGCATTATCGTAATCAGCATCATCATCATCATCATCATCATCATCAGCAGCAGCAGCAGCATCATCATCATCATAGCATCACCATCATCGCAACCACCATCATCGCCACCATCACCACCACCACCATCACCATCATCAATACCATCGTCCTGATACATCCCCGTTCCACCCGTCCGCCCTCCAGCAGCCCCCCTTCTTATGGAACATCCTTCGCACAATCGCGCAGGCATATGACCGCCGTCCCCCACCTGCAGCCCCCTAGAGCTTTCTGGAAACCTCTGAAATTCCCTCAGCAGAAAGCCTCTCGCCTGATCCTGCCACCCTTGTCATGCTCCTCCCTCCTCACTCCCCCCTGCCTCGCCAGTCCCTTCCCCCGAAAGGAAGCCGAGCAACCTCCTCCCGCTCCTCCGTCCCTCACTCCGCCTGCGCCTCCCTCTCGCTCCTCCTGCTCCCTTCCATCTCCTCCTCTCGTTCCTCCACCCAGTTCTCCTGCTCGCTCGGCCTTCCTCGGCGCTTTGGACCTGGAGGAGCTTTGAGTGGGGTTGCCTCCAAATTCAGATTCATACCTCACCGCGGTGGGGCCGATTCCGATTGTGACTGCTCCCTGCCTCGCTCCATCCTGCCTCCTCCTCCGCCCTCCTCCCCATCCCCTTCTCCCTCCCATCCCTTTCCCCTCCCGGCATAGTCGGGCGAGTCATGCCCATAGTCACTTCCTGGTGACTTCGGCGTCACGCTTCAACTTCTTGTCTTAGGGACGGCCTGCGAAGACTGGAGCGGCGTCAGCGTGAACGGCCAGGCAGCTTTGGTGTGGCGAGCCTTGCACTGTCCCGGAGTTGGGGGGTTCTTCGCTACTCGTGGACGTGCAGGGTTCGAGAACTGTTTTTCCACCGCCCCGTGTGCATCCACGACTCGGTCCGTGGCGCGTTGCGGGGCCCATGGGGGGCCGCTGGCATGGACCCGCCCTCCCGCATCCGAGCGCACCACTCAAGAATGTTGCCGGGGCGCGGTGGATCAGGCCTCGCTCCCGACACAACGCGGCCTCGGCTGTGAGGGTTCTGTACCCTGCTCGGACGGCCAGCGAGGGAGCCGGGGCCCCGCAGCCCGGCGGCGCATCGTGCCCCCCACCGTGCATTGCGTGAAGCTGCGGTCCTCTGCCGCAGGGGTGTCGTTTTGGTTTCGGATGAGCCGCGCGTTGCTGCAATTGTATTGTTCGGGCCCCGCGTGCCCCATGGCGGCCCCTCTGTCGGCGCGCACACTCGCGACAGATCACGTAGGCTCAGCAGCCCTTGCCACTTGTGTTCGTTTGGTGTTGCCATGCGAAGAGCATGGAGCCCTCAATTCAGTATTCTGTGATTGCCACGTTCCTCAGGAAGGTGCTTCGCATATCGTCCTTTACAACCCAGTGCATGTACACCGTGGTCCGTCTCGGGGTGCGGGGTCCATAGGGGGGATCCACAGGCATTGACCCACCCACCCGCATCTGGGCGCACTTTTCAAGTATGTTGCCGGGTTGTGATGGTGGCCACCTGGTGCTGCTGAGGAGCATGAATTCATTGCCCTCGGCCGGCTTGAAATCGGGCGACGGTCATACCCACATCGGGAAACGGATGGTTTAGGGGGCCACATGCGAAATCTACCCCTACCCCCCACGATTTTTGAGGGGGAGGGTGGGGTTCACTTCGCTGGGGAGCTCCCCAACGAAGTGAACCCTACCCTCCCCCTCAGAAATCGTGGGGGGTAGGGGTAGGGTTCGCATGTGGCCCCCTCTGGTTGCATTCACGCCGCTCGGTTCTCGGCCTCGTGCCCGGCGCCGCCGCAGTGTCCTGCACGTCGCTCCGCCTCCCCGCGGGAGCGGGGCGAGCGCAGGGCTCGCTCTCGTCCTCAGTTGGCCCTGCCACGTGGTCACCATCAGAGTCACCCCCCCTCACTGATAAGCAATAAAAGTACAGTCATCGGCCTGACCTAAGGAACGATAAATAAGGAACAAAGCCCCTTGTCTTTATCCCAGGGAATAACGCATAAGGAACGATCAATAACACATAACGCACAAGGAACTGTAGATAACGCAGGTAGACCTGAGGAACGACCGAGCCCCTTTTGAAAAGCAAGTGTTCCTTATTCAAGCCGCTCACTGTACCCCGAACCCTTCGGAAAGGGACCCAAGTTGGGAGGTCCGGGTACATCAAGGAAAAGGGGGTCCTTTGCGCGCAGATGCATCGGACAAACCGCACCGCCCAGATTTCTGATACCTTTTACGCGAAGACGGGGACCTCAGTGAGGCCACGTCTCCATCGCGTTGCTAGGATTAGGGGGATCCTCTCTTGTTCTCGATGCCTCCCTCCCCGCCCCCCCCCCTCGGGTGCACCGGAGAGGGGGGCCAGGAGTAGAGAGAGGTGCGAGGCGGGGATTTGCCCATGTCCACCGCCCGGGAACCGACGTCCTGGTGCCCCAGCGGGCGGTGGATCTGGAAACACGTTTCGGCCCCTGGGGGGGCCGACTACCATGTCCACCGCCTGTGGAGGTCCGCGAAGATCGGAGCCCCAGGCGGTGGTTATGGATAAATCCCCGCCGCGGAAGAGGGCGGGACTAGAAAAACAAAAAAAATGGGCGCTCCGCGCGGATTCCTTATATCCGCGCTGGACCCCAGAAGCGCGCCAGGGGCGGCGCCGGAGGCGCCGCCAGGAGGGGGGCCCAGGCGCGGATCCAAGGAATCCGCGCGGAGCGACGACAGTCCATTTTTACACGTCGTTCATTTCTAATCGTGCTCATTTCTAATGGTGCTCGTTTCTAATTGTTCCTGGCCCCCTTGTGGCCAGGAAGAGGCACACGATAGAACAATTAGAAATGAACGGATCCTGGCCCCCCAAAACATTACATAACTTTGTCGAATAATCAGACATGAAACATGTGTATGTTCATGTGGTTTTCTTCTTCGAGGGAGGGCGCGCCATTGCCCGAGGGTAGGAACAAGGAAAGGCGACACCAACACCAACAGGGCGAGGATATGCGAGGAGCAAGGGGGGCCTCCCTGGTGGTGTGCCCCCCCCCCTCGCGCTCGAGACATCCCCAGCCTCCAGCTCGGGGAGGCATCGTGGACCTCCTCGATGGAGGTGGGCCCCCTGGTGGTGTTGGTGCCGCATCTCCCTCCTCCGAGGGGGGCGCCGTGCGCGGCCGAGGAAGCGGGAGGGGCCCCCTGGGCGAGCAGCGCGAGGGTCGGCTACACGCAAGAGCGACCCTGGGTAAGAGTGACCTTTGGTGCGCGGCTTTTGGGGGGCCGCGGGGAGACCAAACTCAGGCGCGCAAGACGCTACTATCGCATCGCAACCGGTGATCGGGAGACCCAGTTGTGCCCGCACCAAAGGTCACTCCGGCGAAAGGTCACTCTTACGTGTAGTCGAGAGGGGAGCGGAGCGCCGAGCGAGGCGCCCCGGCCTCCTCCCGCGTGCGAGGCGCGCGCGCGGCCCGGGGGCCCCGCTGCTCATTGCGGGCCGGGTGCGCGAGGCCGCGGCCCCTCCCCCCCAACAAAAATCCGTCGACGGGGCAGCGACAGGGGGGAGGGGGGCAACGACAGGGGCTCCTCCTCCGCCTCCGCCTCCGCCTCCGCCTCCTCCCTCCCTCCTCCTCCTCCCTCCTCCTCCTCCTCCTCTCCGCCTCCTCCTCCTCCTCCGCCTCCTCCGCCTCCTCCTCCTCCGCCTCCTCCTCACCCTCCGCCTCCTCCTCCTCCTGCTCCTCCTTCGCCTCCTCCTCCTCCTCCTCCGCCTCCTCCGCCTCATCCATCTCTGCAGCGAGTGCGAACGAGAGGGGCGACCGCCTCAGGGGCGGGAAGCATCGACCTGGAAAATCGGCGACGCGTCGCCGAAGCATCGGCGAGAGGCCCCTGCTAGTGCATCCGCACCTCCCTGGGCGGGTTTCGGGGGCCACCGGGCCCCTGCATCGGCGAGCTGTGGGCGACTTGGGGGGGGGTCGATGCGTCCACCCCTACGGCTACCCCCCCCCACCTACAGCCTACAGTCGAGGCGTTGACCTAAGGAACCCTAAATAAGGAGCGAGGCCCCTTTTTTTCCACAAGTTGAACTTCGAGTTCGCATCGAAAACCTGAGGAAAATCCAAGGCCAGCTGCGAAACACTTCAGGAACGCGGAGCCCCTCCCCAACGCAAAGGGTTCCTTCTTCAGGGAGCCCGACTCTATCGTTGCCCCTGAGAAAGCCCTGCAGATCTTTGACCTCTTCGACCTCGGGCGTCGGACATGGGCCTGCCGGGGCGGGGCAGCAGGGGCCAAGAAGCGTTATCAGCAGATGAAATCCAGACAGCCATACATGGGCAATGCTGAGGGGGCCCTGGGACACACAAATAAATACACACAAATAAAAATATCCCCTATAGTTTCCCATATTTTCTGGGTTTCTGTCTTCCCCCCCCCATTTCCCATATTTCCTTATATTTTCTGGGGATTCGAGGATTAATGGTGTCTGTGCGTTTCTTTTCCTCCTGAAATGCGTGACGAACTCACCTCAAGTGCATGACCTGCGCAAGAAACCAGTCGCTGGCCAGCCGCTCATCGGGCGAAGTCGAGAAACCACACAGAACGAGAATCCGAGAAATGGGAGCCGGGGTCGGAGAAGATGAAAGTCGGAATCTCAGATAATGCAAACATCTACCTCGTATGAAGACCCCCATGGTTGCGCCACCGCTTACAAACACCTTGTGTCATTGACGTCGTACTGGTGGTAACGTCGTTGTCGTGTGGCGTCGCTTGCGTCGCGTTGTATGTCGTCGTCGCCTTGTTGGCCCAAACCGTGTAAGAGCTTCCGTGCGTCGTCGCACCACCTTTTCTGTTGTCTGCCAGGATGTCTCCGCACATGCTGTCTTGCATCCTGACACGGTTTGTAATTCAATGCTTTCTTTGCCCAGCGGCTCGCCGGGTGACGGGCTAGTTTGCCAGCCCACCGCTATACAAATTGAGAGCGCATGTGCACAACATCGGAGATAATGTGAGATAACACTAACTCTTCTGCCCTGCGAGTACTCCTGCAGACGAAGCCGGACTAACCTCAGGAAGCAATTAAGGAACCCCCCGGTGTTATCATTAGCACCGCCCCGTAATGAAATCATTATTCGGGGGGGGGTTCGCCGAGCGATATAATTAGCACCGCGCACTTGAAAGGAAAATAAATAATTCCTGCGTCCCGCCTCGGATGGCATCCCAATTGGAATTGTAATCAGAAACGAGAATACGAATGAAAATACGAATAAGAACAATAATGAGAATAAGGCGAGTGTCACAGATACTGCTGACACCGTAACTGTTACTGCTACCGTGATGACAATGAAACCTGATGGCGTGATGCTACTGTTACTGCTACCGTGATGCTACTGTTACGTGATGCTAGGCGATTTGTGAGGGTGCTCAGGCGATTTGGACAATTCTGCTAAGCAATGTGAGGATGTCTCAAGCGATTTGGCTAATTCTAAGAAGAAAGGTGGGGATGTATCAGGCGATGTGTGACATTTTCCTAAGATGTGTGAGGATGTTTCAAGCGATTTCCTCCTCTTCCTTCTCTACTCTTTGTTCTGATCCGCTTGTTTTTCCGATGAGGTTTCTACTGAAAAACATTTTAGAGAAATGCGTTTTTTTTCGGCCGTCGTAGGGGGTGGTCCACCCGAGGGTATCGCCCCCACCCCGCACCGTGGCGTTATCTTAGCACCCGGCCAAAAAAATATCCTGGCGAATGACCCAACCATATGCAATTGTGAATAACGCTTTGTAGGTACCGCTTTCGGTGGGGCTCCTTATGGGGCCACGGAAGGCGTGCCACGAAACGCTGCCCTGGGCGTACGGGACGCATGAGGGCGGTAGCACTGGGGCCTTCGGTGGAGCTCCCTATGGGGCCACGAAACGTGTGAGGGTTGTGCGGGAATGCGTTCGGTGGAGCTCCCTATGGGGCCACGCCATGCGAACGCAGCCACTGGGGCCTTCGGTGGAGCTCCCTATGGGGCCACGAAGCGTGTGAGGGGTGTGCCGAAATGGGCGCGGCGCCGCCATGCCAACGCAGCCACTGGGGCCTTCGGTGGAGCTCCCTATGGGGCCACGAAACGTGTGAGGGGTGTGCCGAAATGGGTGCTGCCGCCATGCGAACGCAGCCACTGGGGCCTTCGGTGGAGCTCCCTATGGGGCCACGAAACGTGTGAGGGGTGTGCCGAAATGGGTGGCGCGGCCGCCATGCGAACGCAGCCACTGGGGCCTTCGGTGGAGCTCCCTATGGGGCCACGAAACGTGTGAGGGGTGTGCCGAAATGGGGTGCGACCGCCATGCGAACGCAGCCACTGGGGCCTTCGGTGGAGCTCCCTATGGGGCCACGAAACGTGTGAGGGGTGTGCCGAAATGGGTGCGGCGCCGCCATGCCAACGCAGCCACTGGGGCCTTCGGTGGAGCTCCCTATGGGGCCACGAAACGTGTGAGGGGTGTGCCGAAATGGGCGCGGCGCCGCCATGCCAACGCAGCCACTGGGGCCTTCGGTGGAGCTCCCTATGGGGCCACGAAACGTGTGAGGGGTGTGCCGAAATGGGCGCGGCGCCGCCATGCGAACGCAGCCACTGGGGCCTTCGGTGGAGCTCCCTATGGGGCCACGAAACGTGTGAGGGGTGTGCCGAAATGGGTGCGGCGCCGCCATGCCAACGCAGCCACTGGGGCCTTCGGTGGAGCTCCCTATGGGGCCACGAAACGTGTGAGGGGTGTGCCGGAATGGGCGCGGCGCCGCCATGCGAACGCAGCCACTGGGGCCTTCGGTGGAGCTCCTTATAGTCTTCTAAACGTGTGAGGGGTGTGCCGAAATGGGTGCGGCGCCGCCATGCGGACGCAACCACTGGGGCCTTCGGTGGAGCTCCCTATGGGGCCACGAAACGTGTGAGGGGTGTGCCGAAATGGGCGCTTTGCCGCCATGCCAACGCAGCCACTGGGGCCTTCGGTGGAGCTCCCTATGGGGCCACGAAACGTGTGAGGGGTGTGCCGAAATGGGTGCGGCGCCGCCATGTGGACGCGGCCACTGGGGCCTTCGGTGGAGCTCCCTATGGGGCCACGAAACGTGTGAGGGGTGGGAGGAGGGAGGAGGGAGGAGGCGGAGGAGGAAGGAAGGAAGGAGAGGAGACGCGGGGCACCGTCTCTTCAAAACGAGGACCCCACACCACAGGATGGTTGGGACATATCCGTGTGACAGCCAGATCGTGCTCGTCGTCGCCGGAGATACGAAGATACGAACGAAGATAAGAAGAATAATAAGCAGAAAAGAACAAATAACACGACGAATGAGAAGCAGAATGCGAGTGATTGTAAGAATACGGATAATAAACATCGTTTTCCTCATGATCCTCATGGAATCGAGGTACTCCGAACACAGCAGCGACCCTCGCAGACTACGAATGAGGATACGACTACAACGAACGAAGCTACGAACGAAGACTGAGAAGAAAGGTGAGGGTGTCTCAAGGGATTTGGACAATTCTATTAAGACATGTGAGGATGTCTCCAGCGAGTTAGCCAGCGAGTTGGCCAATTCTAATAAGAAGTGTGAGGGTGCTCAGGCGATTTGGACAATTTTGCTAAGCAGTGTGCGGCTGTCTCAAGCGATTTGGCTAATTTTAAGAAGGAATGCGAGGATGTCTCAGGCGATTTGTGCAATTTTACCAAGATGTGTGAGGATGTTTCAAGCGATTTCCTCCTCTTCCTTCTCTACTCTTTGTTCTGATCCGCTTGTTTTTTCCGATGAGGTACCTATTGAAAATCCGTTAGAGAAATGCGTTTTTTGTTCAGCCGCCGTAGGGGGTGGTGCACCCGAGGGTATCGCCCCCACCCCGCACCGTGGCGTTATCTTAGCACCCGGCCGAAAAAAAATATCCTGGCGAATGACCCAACCATATGCGTGCGACAGCCAGGTCGTGCTCGTCGTCGCCGTAATCGTCGGAAAACACCAATGGTAGATAGCCACTCCTGACACCCATGACATGGCTGAGAGGCCCAAGGAACAATTGATGTTTCAGACGATTTGGCAAGTTTTAATAAGAAATGCGAGGATGTCTCAGGCGAGTTTGCCAATTCCACTAAAAAAGTGCGAGGATGTCTTAGGCGACGTGGCCAATTCTACAAAAAATATAAGGCGCCACTGCTTCTTTCTGAATACCTGGACTCCTGCCAGTACCTGGACTACTGCCTCCGAAGGCCTCGGAGAATAAGAGCCCCATGGGCCCTGAGAGGCCCTGGACCCCGATGGGGGAGGAGGTCAGGCGGATCGGCCGAAGGCCTCTGAGAATAAGAGCTCCCTGGGCCCTGAAAGGCCCTGGCCACTGAGGGAAGGCGAGGGGCCATTGGCTGAAGGCATACCCAGGGCCCTGTTATGAAAACCCCTTGCGATACGTCTTGGACCGTCTTGGATTGTTCTGGAACCTCTCGGCCATCTTGGATTATTATGAGGCCCCCTGGGCCGCGCAGGAGTCGTGAGGCTCCCTTAGTAGAAGTAAGAGTTGGAGTAGGAGTAGGAGGAGAGGGAGGAGGAGTTGGAGTAGGAGTAGGAGTATAGGAGCAGGAGTAGGAGTAGGAGTAGGAATACGGATCGGAGTACGAGTACGAGTAGACGAGTAGGCCAAGTTCCTTAAGAATTGCGAGGATGTCTCAGGCGATTTGGCAAATTCTTATAAAACTGCGAGGATGTCTCAGGCGATGTGGCCAATTCTATTAAGAAATGTGAGGATGTCTGAAGCGATGTGGCCAATTCGATTAAGAAATGAAACGATGTATTAGGCCATTTGGCTAGTTAAGTCGATGAAGAAATGTAAGGATGTCTCAGGCGATTTGGCCAAAGGCGATTTGGCCAAGTCTGTTAAGAAATGATGATGTATCAGGCGATTTGGCAAATGCTGATAAGAATTGCGAGGATGTCTCAGGCGAGGTGGCCAATTCGAATAAGAAATGTAAGGATGTCTCCAGCGATTTGGCCAAGTCTGTTAAGAAATGTGAAGCTGTCTCAGGCGATTCGGCACATGCTGATAAGAATTGCGAGGATGTCTCAGGCAATGTGGCAAGTTCTATTTGGAAATGTGAGGAAGTCTCAAGTGATTTGGCCAATCCTATCTGAAAACTGAACGCTTGAGTTTTGAAAGGGCGGCAGGCACAGGCAGGAACTCTCCTGAGCAATGAAAAGGTTGCCCTAATATTTCCAAGACTGTGAAAAGGCGAGCTGGGGGGGAAGGAGGGAGAGGGTGAAGGAGGAGGAGAAGGATGAAGCAATGTGAGGATGTCGCAAGCGATGTGGCTAATTTGGCTAAGAAACGTGAGGATGTCTCAGGCGATTTAATTTGTTCGAATAAGAAATGTAAGGATGTCTCAGGCGATTTGGCCAATTCTAATAAGAAATGTGAGGATGCCTCAAGCGATTTGGCCTATTCTATTTAGAAATATGAGGATGTCTCAAGAAATTTCGCCAATGCTATTAAGAAATGTGAGGATGTCTGAAGCGATTTAGCAAATTCTAGTAAGACATGTGAGGACGTCTCAAGCGATTTTGCAAATTCTATTAAGAAATGCGAGGGTGTCTCAAGCAATTTGGCAAGTTCTACTTGGAAATGCGACGACGTCTCAAGCGAGTTGGCCAATCCTATTCAGAAATGCGTTGATATCTCAAGCGATTTGGGCAATTGTATTAAGATGTGTAAGGATTTCTCAAGCGATTTGGCAAATGTTCGTAAGAAATGTGAGGATGTCTCAAGCTAGTTGGCCAATTCTCGTACGAAATGTGAGGATGTCTCAAGCGATGTGGCAAATTCTGCTAAGAAATATGAGGATGTCTCAAGCGAGTTGGCCAAGTCTATTAAGACATGTGAAGATGTCTCAGGCGATTTGGCCAATTCTATTAAGAAATGCGAGGATGTCTCAGGCGATGTGCTTCCTCCTCCTCCTCCTCCTAGCCGCAGGTGCTGGAATTAACGCTTCCAGGTGCGGGGGGGATATCGTTTCGCCGGAGAGGGGGGGGGGTCCTTAATAGCTTCTCCGGGTTATAACTTCTCTTCGTGTCTGGTCTTTCGGTCGAGTTTGGGTGACACCTTGTCGTCACTGTCGTCGTCGTCGTGGCGGGATTGGGGGGGGTCAACATGTGTCGTGATCATTGAGAATGTCGGGTCGTAGATCGCGAGGTTAATCGTCATTATCATGGTGAGTTCCCGTGGTGTCGTTTGCTGGTCGTGCTGCTGTTGTGAACCTTCGAGGCGTGACAATGATCATTCTGACCATGCGCCACTTTGCTCTAAGCTGCTCGAGTGGCTCCGACGATGTCCAATTTCCAACACAATCCAGCACAGTGGGAAGCACAGTGCCCAGGCAGAGGCGCAGTCGTTGCTTCAGTAGGTGCTGCCTGCGCGTGAGTTATTATCTGTGGGGTGTGAAACATGCCCAATCGGCTTGGCTGCGTCCGTTGATCGTGGTCGTCGCGGCATCCTGGAAGGTGACCATTTGACCCAGGTACTTGACAGTGCCGTTGTGGTACGACGTCGATGCCCGTCTCTGGAATGTTAACTTTGCGTGCTCGGTCCCTGGGCCGGTTACTCATATTCTTTGTTGCCTGGGTGGACTTCAAGCCCGTGGGGTTTGGCTGGTGTAACCAAGTCTGTGAGCATCTCCCTGGGAGTCGGTAAGAGTTTGGCTCAGAAACGATGTCGTCCGAAAACCAGAGAGTTGTGGGGACGGAGGTCTCGCTGCCATCTGGTTGAATGCCTCAACTTCGCATCTGCCATACGTGGATAAGTGGTTGCAGGGCGTGTTGTAATAGTGCGTTGGAAAACAACGAGCTTAGCGGATCTCTTGTGTTGTACCGCGTCGGAGGTTAAAGAGTTTGTTTGTGGCCCCAGTCTGTACCACAGCTTTGTGGTCGTGGTATAGGCGTTGGGGCAGGACGATGTAATGCAGAGGAACATCGTGGTGGCAGAGCGCCGCCTATAAGCTGATGTTCTCCACTGTGTCGAACGATTTCTTGAAATCCACTGCAGCGACCCGTAATGTTTGATTCCATTCATTTTGCTGCACGATCGCGCAGAATGTGGGAAATGAAAAGCTGGTCGCGCGTGCCGCAGCTGGGACCGAACCTTGCTTGGTCGTCCGCCTGGTGCTGCTCCACTGTGGGTTGCAGCCTGTTGGACAAGAGTCTGCTAAAGAGCTGCTCTCACACGCCCTCCCCCTTCCCACGGGGAAAAAGTTGAGCAGGAACCAACCGTCCTGGCATTTCTATACGCGCACCTTGAAATGTCCGTAGAACACAAGAGTGTCCGCATCACAGAAACTAAGACGTAAAAACGATGTATGAAATAAGACAGCCTCACAAAGAAACGTCATGAAAGTATTTCGTGGAAGCCACAAAGAGGTTCATAGAACATTCTCTGGCGAGCTGCATGGAGGAAGCACATCGTTTCGATACCGCTACGTGCAGGACCTCTCCCGGGGTGCGTTCTGACAAGGGTTTCGAGGCGAATCTGGCGCTGGCGACCCAGAGGGCCCAAAACGCTTCGCCACTGCTCGACACGGGGGGGAGATGGAGAGAGCTCGCCCACGCCTCGGCGCGGCCGCCGGCTGGGCGGTCGGGCGGCCAGCGCGCAAGCGGCCTCAGGAGCCCAGCCTTGGCGGCGGACAGGCGGGGAGCTGGGCCAGAGGGGGTCCTCCTCTCCTCTCCTCTCCTCCCTCCTCCTCCCTCCTGCTGCCTCCTCGGTCCTCCTCTCCCTCCTCGTCCCCATCCTTCCCCCCTCCTCGCCCTCCTCGCCCTCCTCTCTCCTCCTCCTCCTCATCATCCTCCTCCTCCTCCTCCTCCTCCTCCTCCTCCTCCTCCTCCTCCTCCTCATCCTTATCCTCATCCTCGCCCTCCTCCTCGCCCTCCTCCTCCTCCTCGCCCTCCTCCTCGCCCTCCTCCTCCTCCTGTCTCCTCTTCGTTCCTCCTCCTGCCTCGACCTGTTCTTCCTCCTCGCTCTTCGTCATTATCGTCCTCCTCCGCTTCTCGTCTTCCTCCTCATCATAACTGCAACTACTCAAACTGAATACTGCTCTCCTCTCTCCCCAAAAGCCTTGCTGCGAGTGGCGCTTCCCCATCCGCGTACTGTTCGACTACACACAGGATGGGCGCGATCTGGTTTTCCATGTGTTTCGAGTCCGAGCGTTCACGGTCTTTTCAAAAGTTTCCTCCTGCGGCGTGCGCATCATTTCAGGATCGCGGCGTTGCGCCTGTCGTTCAGAATGGCGCTCTCGCCCAAACGCGGGCCACTTATCTGAACCCGAGTCCTTCCTCATCGTTGACGCCCCCCCCCTCGTTTCCCCTCCTGCGTCTTTACCTTGTCCTCTTGCTCCTCCCGCTTATTCCACTAAAGTTCCTGATGCTGCTGCTGCTGTTCGTCCTCGGTTTTCTCCTTCCTCATCCAAATCGCGCTCCTCCTACTCATCCTCCTGCTCATCCGCCGCCTCCTCTTCCTACGCAGCTGTTTCCGATTGAGCACAACACGATGGGGACGTGTGTGGAGTTCCAGGTCCGCTATGACACGCGTCCGCAGAAACAAAACAAGCTCGCGCAACGGGAAAGGATGGGGAGGGTCAGGATGTCCGCTATGGCGCGAGCGAACCTAGGTTGCCTCTCTCCACTCTCCTCTCTCCTCTTCCTTCCACCTCCTCCCTCCTCGTCCGTCATCCTCCTTACCCCCTCGTCCGTCGACCTCGTCCTCCTCCTCAGCATCATCCCCCTCCTCCCTCCTCCTCCTCCTCCTCCTCCTCCTCCTCCCCTCCTCCTCCTCCTCCTCCTCCTCCTCCCTCCTCCTCCCCTCCTCCTCCTCCTCCTCCTCCTCCTCCTCCTCCTCCTCCTCCTCCTCCAGTGGGGGGGGGAGGGCTTCAGGTTGCGAACAAGCAGCCCACCCCCCAAGTAGTCCTGGCTAGCCTCAACAGGCCCCCGGGGTTGGGTGAGGCGAGGTTTCGCCGGGTGCCCGCCCGTGGGCGCATCGTGGCACCACAAGGCACACAGCCTGCAGCACGTAACCTGCACCACATAGCTTGCACAACACAGCTTGCACTACGCAGCTTGCACCACATAGCGCCCACCAAACAGCTTACACCACACAACTTGCACCACATAACTTGCACCGCACTTGTCGAACCGCATAGCTTACATTTGCTATTCTACACCTTGGGTGTGCAGTACCGCATCAGTGCACACCTCCACGGCACAGAATACACAACATAGCTTGCGCCTAATAGATTGCATCACACAGCTTGCACCACATAATTGCAACCACATGACTTGAACCAGATAGTGGCCACCATATGGCTTGCATTATATTGCTTACACCACGTAGTTACATCACAGAGCTGACACATCGCATCCGCGGTGCAATAACGTATTTTTGTTTTAGCCCCCACTTCGACCGAGCTTGGAGTTCGTCGACTCCGCCAGTATGCCACCCAGCATCATCGCCATCAGCAGCTGAAAGCGTGAAACCCAGCCCGCCTGCGGGCGATTGCCCCTGACCCAGGCGCCCTGGGAGACGGCGGAAACGCTCCCGCCGCCGAACTCCAAACAAAAGGTGCCACCCAGCTGCTTAAGAGGAGGGGAGGAGGAGGAGAAGGAGACGGGCGAACAACAACACACAGCAAGCAAACGCTGACCTGGAGGAGGGAGGGGAGCAGCAGAAGCAGCGCAGAGCAAGCAGGGACGGAGGGACGCTTGGGGATGGTCGGGGGCCGCCGTCGTCGTCACCGCGGCCAGGGCAACGGGGATTGGGGGCGCCGTCTGGGCAGGGCAGGGCGTCCAGTGCAGTCGTGGTCGTGGGCGTCGGTGGCGGTCGTGGTCGTCGGGGGGCAGGGCAGGGCGTCGGGGTCTTGAGCGGTAGTGGTTGAGCAGCAGGGCAAGACGGGTGGGAGCGTTGGCCGTCAGGCGTCGGTCCGCTGTCAGTCGTCGGGGGACAGGTGGGAGCGTGGAGCGGGGAGGCGGCGGCGGAGGCGGCGGGGGGGGCGGAGGAGGGCGGGGGCCGGGGGGCGGACGGGGCGGGCGGAGGCAAGACGGGGGAGAACGTCAGTCGACGTGGGGGGGCGGACGGGGACGGCGGGGGGGGGCGGAGGAGGGCGGGGAGGGGCGGGAACCGAGGCCGGAGGCAAAGGGCGGGTAGGCTGCGAGGCCGGCCGGCCGGCGGGACGCCTAGGCGGCGCCCGGCTCACGATCGGGCCAGCAGCGCTGACACACACACACACACACACACACACACACACACACGCAGACACGCACACACACACACACACACACACACACACACACACACGCGCGCACACGCACACGCGCACACACACCAATGATGACATACACACACACACACACACACACGCCGGCCGACTTGCTGGGTGAACGCTGACACACACCCACACCAATGATGACATCTCTAGCAATATACATATATATATATATATGTATACACTTATATGTGTACTCGCACAGTTTAACAGCTGTACCAATGGATCCAGATCCACTGTACCAAACACAATGAACGGTTTGGCAAAACTTGAGTTGCGCCAGGCTGGCCAAGTCAGGTGCGCTAAGGGAGGGAACAAGACGACCCGAAACGGCACCAGACGGCCCGAAAAGGGCCTAAGGGATCTCAAAGAGACCTCCAACACGGAGAAAGATATCTCAAAATGGCCGCATGATGGCCGCAAGAAAGACCAAGGTGTTTCCGGTGATCCTGGAGGTGTTCCCAGAGTTTCTGAAGGTGTTCCAAGAGATCTGAAATTCATCCTCCTCGTCCACGGTCCCTTTTGGCTTGCCGATCCTCCTCCCTTCCTCTCCATTCTCCACCCTCTCCTACTCCCAGGCCCACGGCAATACTTGTCGTCACAACCGAGAACAGCCAAAATCTCTCAGACCCCTCATGAGAGGGTCCACACGTTCAATCTCCCGATACGACGCGACCAGTTCATAAGAATACACAGTACGGCTGCAAGGCCCTTGCACGCCCGATTCGAGCCCGAAGTTGAATGCCCATGGCCCATCTTTGAGGGCTACAATCATTGCCACGAGTCGGGGTAGAATGGGCCGAGAGGCAAGGATGCGAAGGGTACCCTGGGAAAAAGACTCTTTCCTAAAAAGCGCGCTTCGCTTTACATTCAAAGCTCCGTGTACAGTCGAGGCGTTGACCTAAGGAACCCTAAATAAGGAACGAGGCCCCTTTTTTCCATGAGTTGAACTTCGATTTCGTATCAAAAGCCTGAGGAAAATTCAAGGCAAGCTGCGAAATAATTAAGGAACACGGAGCCCCTCCCCAACGAAAAGGGTTCCTTCTTCAGGGCCCCGATTGCAGACACCCCTCTCTTGACAACACGTGGCACGGCTACCAATGTGTGCCAGACGCTGGAAGTCGCTTGCACCGCCAGGCGCCAGGGAACGTCCACATGCACCGCCACTGCAGTCCGGACCCAAGCCCCCGGGAAGCAGAGGATATGGATCGGTTTCTGGCCGCGGGGGCGGGCAGGTATCCGCATCCACCACTCCCCCAGGCCCCTGGGCCACGACCGACCCAGAGGCAGCAGACATGGCCACGTAGATTCAGACAGTCAGTCAATGGCAGGAGCGCGAGGTATGACCTGGAAGCGAAGGCGAGGGTCGAAGGTTTACCCCTGGAAGCTAGATCAGCGAACTTCGCGCACTGCGCCCTGCGATACGCGGCGCGCGATTGCCCTCGCGCTCTCGCGCCGCCCCCTTGGGGGGGGGGCAGGGTCACAGCTCTGGCCAACACCGCGACGCGCGAAGCGCGATTCCGTTCGCGCCCCTGGGGGACCTTGTACGCGGGCAAGATTCATGTCCATATCCAGTGCCTCTTGGACTTTTTTTTGAAGCGTCGCCACAAGGCCGAGGCGCACTGGATATGGATAAAAATCGAGCCTCTAGGGGGCAAATGTATCCATATCCAGTGCGCCTCGGGTTTCTTGGGAAGGGAGCCCGAAACTCCATACTGCAGTGGATATGGACAGAAGTATTGCCCGCACTTGTATACCAGGGCGGTGCACCAACGAGGAGGATGAAGGAACGCGGGACATGACCTGGAAGCGAAGACGAGGGCCGAAGGCGGTCCTCTGCAGGGCCCGCGCAGAAGACGTGCGCGCCCAGCCAGGTACCTGAGAATACGACCCCCCAGTCCCAGTTGGCGAGGTCAGCCTCGTGTTACGGACGCTCGCGCAATGCAAGGTCTCGAAACCCACGAACACCCCATGTGCGCGGGGGCACGCGTTCTCGACATCGGCGTTGTTCTGAGGTGGGAGCGCGGGGAACCCGAAGATTTGGCGATCCTACCGGGCCCCTCATCTGCCCAACATCGGCGAGTGCCCCGAACACACCGACCACTGATGGGCCTGTTTTCCACCACCACCACCACCATAAGTTGGAGGGGGGGGTCCTCCTCCCCCTCTTCTTCTTCTTCCTCCTCCTCCTCATCATCATCCTCCACCTCCTTCCCCCTCCAACTAATGGTGGTGGTGGTGGTGGAAAACAGGCCCACCAGACCACAACATTTGGATTGTCTTTGAGACAGCCACACTCTCGGCCGCCACCCACAGATGCAGGTTCTTGCTTCCGCTTCCGACCTCTGCTGTCTGCACGCAAGAGAGGGCCCTGGGCAAGAGTGACCGTTGGTGCGCGGCTTCAGGGGGCCGCCGGGAAGGCCAAATCCGAGCAAATCTAAGCGCGCCAGCCACAGCTGGCGACTTCCGTTTGGGCCGCACTAAAGGTCACTCTGGCAAAAGGTCACTCCTGCGCGTAAGCGACTCTTTGGGGCGCTCGAAGTGGGTAGGGAAAAACGGGTCCGATGCCCAACGGCGAACGATGTCCACAACCCGCAGAGGCCGCTGATTGGCAGGCGATCTCTGCGTAGTATCAAATGGGCCATACCCGCGACGACACCAACAACGAATCCTGTCAAAATCGACAGGGACGCTATTCGCCTCCCTACCGCTTCTGGGGCGCGCAGAAGGAGGGCAGGGGGAGGTGGGAAGGCTTCTCAGAGGGAGGCTGCTTTTTAGACGTCGCCGGCATCACGTCTGCAGACGAGGCCCTGAGAAGCAGGGGTGTTTCTAACGAGCCATCCCCCCTCCCCCATGACCCCCCTCTGCGCGTGGCCGACCCCTTCTTCCCGTGCCTGGTGAACCCGTTTCCCACCACCACCACGACCATAAGTTGGAGGGGGGAGGGGGTCCTCCTCCCCCTCTTCTTCTTCCTCCTCCTCATCCTCCACGTCCTTCCCCCCCTCCACCTTCTGGTGGTGGTGGTGGACAAGTAGCCCATCAGTGCCCACCTCGATCGCGCCGAGCTCCCGAGGGGCGGCGGGAGGGCCGGGGCGGCCAGGCAGTGCCCCCGCCGCCCGGCCAAGGGCGGGCCGCCTGGCGGGCGGCGCGCAGGAGCGCCAGCTCCGCGCGCAGGCGCGCCACGCTCGGGGCCTGCGGCGGGGGAGCGGGCGGGGGGGGGCCGCGGGCTCTCGCAGTGCCCTCGCGGCGCTGCGCTCCCCGCGGTGCGGAGCTCCTGCGAAGGGGGGGCCGAGCTCCCTCCCGGGGGGGGCCCGGCTGCCGAGGAGGGCTCGCCTCCGCGTCCCTCGAGTGGAACTGCGCTCGCTGTGCTTCGCTCGTTTTATTTCGCTCGGTTTACATTCGCTCGGGTTGAGATTCGCTCGGTTCAAATGGTCTCGGGTTCCTCCTCGCTCGGTTTAAGTTCGCTCGGTTTTGTCTCGCTCGTTTGAGTACGTTCGTTCTTTCGCGCTGGTTGAAATCGCTCGGATTTAATTTCGCTCGTTTTATTTTCGCTTGGTCGATTCCCGATTGCCGCCGGGAACATCGCCTCCGCCGGTCAGGCAGACCACGAGTCCACAAGTCGCTCGGAGAGACGAACAAACTCGCTCGAGTTTAAATTCGCTCGGATATAATTTTGCTCGGGTGGAACTTGCTCGGTCGATGCCCTGTCGTCGCCTGGAAGCACCTCTGTGTCGCTGTTATTTAATTCGCTCGGTTGTCGCTTCCGCTCGTTTAATTTGACTCGGTTTGAAGTCATGCGGATGTAAACTCGCTCGGGCGAAGACTCGCTCGAATTAAATTTGCTCGGAATTCGCTCATTTGTTTGGGCTCGTTTCATGTTGCTCGTTTTTGCTCGCTCGTGTAATTTCGTTCGATTTGAAGTCATGCGGGGGCGAACTCTCTCGGGTGTAAACTCGCTCGATATAAATTCGCTCGGGTTTAAATGCTTGTTTGCACGTGCCAAGGTCTTGCGGATGTCTCGAGCGAGACGCTTGGTTTCATGCCTCCAAGTTGCCCAGGCAGATGTCTAGCATCAGGATGTGTTCAAGATGTCTCGAGCGAGACGCTTGTGTTCGCGCGTCCAGGTCGTCCAGGCAGGTGTCTAGCATAAAGATGTGCTGAGGATGTCTCGAGCGAGACGCTTGTGCTCACGCGTCCAGCGAATACAGCTGTAAAACTATGTGTATATCTATATATATACAGGATATATATATATATATACATATGTATATATATGTATACACACATACGTACGTACGTACTTACGTACGTACGTACGTGTACATGCATGTATGTATGCATGCATGCATGTATGTGTGCATGTACGTGCGTAATCGCAAATATAACCGAGTGCGTAATCGTGCATGTACATGTGTATGTATGCATGTATGTATGTACGTGTGTATGCCTGTACGCATGTGTGTATGTGTGCATGCATCAGTGCATGCAGGCATGCATGTGTGCATGCATGTATGCATGTATGCCTATATGTATGGACGCACGTACGTGCGTATGTAGTTGTGTATGTATGCCTGCTTGTGTGGCTATAGTATGCATGGCATGCAAATATGTATGTATGGTATGCGTACATGCATGCATGTATGTACGACTGTACCCCTGAATGTGTGCATGTATGCATGTGTGCAGATTGGGATGTATGCGTGTATAGCTGTATGTATGCACGTATGTATGTGTATGTGTGTATGTTTGCATGTGTGTATGCATGCATAGGTTGTACGTATGTATGAATGTATGCATTCATGCACTTATGTATGTATGTATGTATGTAGATGAGTGTGTCTGTCTGTCAGTATGTCTGCCTGCCGGTCTGTGTGTAGGTATGTAGGCATGGTTGTATGTATGTATGCATGTGTATCAATATATGTAAGTATAAACGGATACGTACGTGTATGTATCCGCCACAGTGCCCTGAGGCACGAGTTGGAGCACCCTCTGGCCACTTCGAGTTCTCGGCATTGAGGTAAGTGCATACTTACGCATGACGAAAGATGTTCCTCTTGAGGTGCAAATGGCGATGATGATTTGGAAGTTAATGACCGAGTCCTTTCCCCCGTAGAATCCGCCGACCCCTTGGGGATCATCGGCGTGTGAGATGCTTCCCCCTCCCCAAACCCCTCCCCCGGGAGCCCAGTCCGGTCGATTTGGGATTTGGAGGGGGGGGGGGGGTCCGGCACGAGCGCAGCACGGCCGGGACGAGCGGTTCACGGGGCTTTTCCGGGCCCAAGAGGGCCTCAAGACGGGCCAAGAAGCCCCCAAGAGGCCTCCAAGACGGCCCACGAAGGCCCCGAGACGCCAAACGACCGCTCCAAGACGCCCAAGATGGCCCCAAGACGGGCCAAGAGGTCTCCAAGACGGCCCCCGAGGTCCCAAACAAGCCTCCCAAGAGGGCCCCAAGAGTCTAAAATTGTTGATTTTCCATAGTGTTTTTCGATGTTTTTTGCTTTTCCGCCTTTTCGGCTTCCCGACGCTCCAAGACGGCCAAAGAGGCCCCAAAGACAGCCCCAAGATGGCCCAAGAGGCCCCCAAGACGGCCTCCAGACGGCCCAAGACGGCCCCAACACGGCCCAAGAGGTCCCCAAGACGGCCCAAGAGGGCTCCAAGACGGCACCAAGAGGGGCCCAAGAGGGCGACCAAACATGTTGAAACTCTAGCTTTCTGCCCCCAGGAGCCCCAGGGGGCCCCAAGAGTGCCCCAAGAGGCCCCCAGAGGCCCTCACGAGGCCGCCCAGACGCCCCAAGGAACCCCCAAGAAGCACCCCAGAGGCTCCGAAACGGCCCCCAAGTGGCTCCAAAACTCGCGGTGTCGCCGTCCGCTCGGACCCCCCCGCGGAACTGCCCGAGACCCTCTGGCGGTGGCGGCGAACAGACACCAAACAAATATCACTCGCCTTTTCACCCCTTCGCAGCTTCTACTACCCCCAGATTGGCATAAACAAGGGGTCGGCGGTGTGGCGTAAGCCTAAGAATCTGAATGCGGGCGGGTTCCGGGGTCCGCGGATCCGATTGCCTCCGGCTCCCCGTTTTAATTTAATACTAGAAACTTAAGACGGGGTAAACATCGGGTCCACCGTAACAAAAGTGACCGAAGACGGATCCAGCAAATCCGAAATCGGATCCGCGCGGACGGAAATCGGATCCACCGAAACAAACACCAAAGCCACACTTGGATCCGCGCGAACTTCAGGGGCTCCGACGGCGGTTATCTCACACTCGTCTGCTTCATTAAGACTTCAAGGCGTCGTTCTGGGCCCAAGAGGACACATCGTTCGTCCTGGGGATGTATTCTTTGCGGCGCCCACAACTCAGAGAGTTCCAGGCGCCCGCGGGCGCTCCTGGGAGCTCCCCGGCGCTCTCGGGGGGTCCCCGCGTGACCCTTCGAGAGGCCAGGAGCGCGCTGTTCGGGACAGGCCGGTCCAGCATGGCTTCGAATGTGCCCGGGGACCGTCCTGGAGCCCTCTGGGGCGCCTCGTGGGCCTGTCGGAGGCCCCGGAGGGCGGCCCGAGGGACCAGGATCGTCAAAACCCAAAGCACTGAATCCCCTCGGGGCTCGAAGAGTTTGGCAGTTTGCTTCCAAACGGCCTTCCGACGGCCCAAGACGGCCCAGGAGACCCCCGAGATTCCCCTAAGATCGCCCAAGAGGCCTCCAAGATGGTCCCAGGACGGCCCAAAAGGCTCCCAAGACGGCCCCTGAAGGACCCCAAGACAGCCTAAGATCAGGGAGATGTAAGACTCGGGTTAGGGGGACTCGGGTTGGCCCGACGGGGCCATCCTAAAAATGACACAAGCCAGTCTGAAATTTGACACGGGCTCCCGCTGCAGAGATCCCACGAAAACTGGACTGTCAAAATTCAGGACGGGCTTGTCCAAACGCGTAGGCGAACCCGAGTTTCGGCATACTGGAGCTTTACGTTTCCCCGATAAGAGGTCTCCAAAACGCCCAAGATGGCCTTCAAGACGACCCTGAAGCGCCCCAAGAGGACACAACGACGGCCCAGAAACTAGAGGCTCTCGAGACGGCGCTCCTCGGCGTCGAGGGGCCAGGAACGCCGTAAGACGACAAAAGGCACCCCCAAGAAGCCCCCAAAGGCCCCCAAGAGGCCCAAGGAGGCTCCCCGGAAGCCCCCAAGAGGCCCAAGAGGCCCCCAAGAGGCCCCAGGAAGCTCCCAGGAGGCCCCGATAATGACCCAGCAGGCTCCCAAGAAGCTCCCAAGAGGTCTCCGCATCCTTCTCCTCATCCTCGTTCTTCGATATTCATCAGGCTCAATGAACTGCACAAACGCAATGCGTACCACTCCCAACCAGACCTGATAGTTGAATCACGCCGTACGTCTCATTGTAGTCATCGCCACCCTCTGTTACCAGAACAGGCGTCTTGATTGAACGTCCGACCGAACCGAACAGCTCGCCGAATGCGGTCTCATGGAATGCGTCACCTGTTGCGTCGATATGCGTAAGGGGCCGGCCGCGATTTGCCGTGCATATCCGCCGCCTGCCGAGGTCCCTCAAGATCGCTCCCCCAGGCGGTGGTCATGGAGGAACCCCGGCCTCGAAGAAGAGAAGGCGGAAGAGGAGGACACGAACGCTCGAGGAGCGAAGCGAGCCTACGTCCGCCCAGACGGGTGACCAACAGAGCGCCACTGGCGTGGCCGTAACTGGCGATCACTGCGCTGTCTGCAGATGCGTGGCTTGGCTGGGGTTTCGCGCCTGGAAGCACCTGGAGAGGGTGCGCTCTCGTTTGGGTCTGCTCAGCACGCCGTCCTGATCCTCTCGGAGGGGAGCGCTGCGGGAGGCAGGGCTTTGGGTTGGAGTGGATTGGAAACTTCAGCACGACAAGACAGAACAAGCCAGCATGGGAAAGCATCGAGATAACAACCGTCCCCACCAACAAGGTGGGGGAGCTGCTATCCACGTGCTGAGCCATGCCCGCCTGTCCTATCTACCACTCGGCGCAGGTCCAAAGCAAGGGCAGGTTCCAGCACCTTGGCCATCCCCTGCTTGGACGAGTGATGCTTGAGCTCTCCGCCACGCTTCCAAGCGGCTTCCAGGAGCCAAGAGAAGCGGAGAAGAAAATGAGGATGGATGGTGAAGAGGAGAAGGAGCAACCCGCACTCCATCCAGACCGAGACCCGCAGTGGATTGGGGGAGAAATCTAAGATCCAGCGGTTCCTGCTCCCCCTCCTCCTCCTCTTCCTCCTCCTCCTAATCTCCTCCTGCTCCCCCACCTCCTCCTCCTCCTCCTCCTCCTCCTCCTCCTCCTCCTCCATCCTCCTCCTCCTCCTCCTCCTCCTCCTCCTCCTCCTCCCTCCTCCTCCTCCTCCTCCTCCTCCTCCTCCTCCTCCTCCTCCTCCTCCTCCTCCTCCTCCTCCTCCTCCTCCTCCTCCTCCTCCTCCTCCTCCTCCTCCTCCTCCTCCTCCTCCTCCTCCTCCTCCTCCTCCTCCTCCTCCTCCTCCTCCTCCTCCTCCTCCTCCTCCTCCTCCTCCTCACCTCCGAGTTCGTGCCGTGACGACGCGGGCGCTGGTCCCCGGCGCAGCGTGGACGGCGCAGCCTCTTGGACTGCCGCGGCCTGCCCCAAGAGCGGAAATCGCTCATCTCTGCACGAGTCCATGCCTGCAGTGCTGGCGGCGCCCGGGGGAGGGCGTGGCGCGCGGGGGGGGGGGAGCCTTCTAAGAAGGCGGGGGCTCCTCGGAAGGCAGCGGGGGGGGGCTGCTGAGGAGCCCGCCCGACTCCTGCGAAGGCTTCTTGGACGCCTCCGGGGCCTTCCGAAAAGGCCCCGACTTCGAAGAAGCCTCCTCCGCCTTCTCAGAAGGCCGTTCCCCTTCGCGCCACCCCCTTGTGAGCGCCGCCAGCAGCAGGCTTCCAGTGGCAACACGCAAGAGCCATCCTAGGCAATAGTGGCAGATGGTGCGCAGCTTGAAGGGGCCGCGGGGGGTCCAATTTCAAGCGCGCAGGCCAGTACTGGGGGGGACCCCATTGGGACCCACACCAAAGGTCACTCTGGCGAAAGATCACTCTTACGCATACACGCGGGTCGGAAGAAGTGGGTAGAAACATAGAGTAGGAAGGCGGATAAAGTAGATCGGGTCCAGGCCCTCCCAGAGAGTCGCAGAAACGCAGTAAAGGCAGATCGACAATGGAAATAGGAAGGCGCTTGAAGAATATTGGGAGCTGGGAAGCCAAACATACATACTTTCAACGACCGACGTGTATTGAGCAGGGACCGACAGTCCCGGCATTCCTTTAATCCTACCACGAAATGTTCTTATAACCCAACTATGTTCGAAGAACAATAACAATGTTCTTAGAACAGTAACCCGATGTGATAAAACAAAACAGACTCCGCCAGAAATGTTCCAAGAACAGTTCGTGCAGACCACAAGAGGTTCTTAGAGGCTATAGGTGAGCCAGGACGCTTCGCCACTGCTTGAATGCACGCGCAGCCGACTCCAGGCTGGACCGCCCGCGCCAGGCGTCGCCGCCGCGCAGACGCGGCGCGAAACCTGCCGCGCTCCGGCCCACGGCCCACGGCGAAGGCCCCGCCCCAGGCCTGGGCGACGCCCCCTCGCGGCCGGGCCTGGCGGCCAGGCCCGGCCCCGGGCCCGAGCGAAGGCACTCCTGACCCAGACGTCTTTTGTTCACGTCGCAGCGCGGCAGAGGCAATCCGCACGCGCGTCTGGGCGAGACCGGGGCACGGCGCCGCGAATTCATCCGCATGCAAGAGGGGGGGGATCGGGAGTCGAGGGGGCGGCAGCGGAGGGGGGAGCCAGGTGCAGGGGCACCCTGCACCCCTTCCGCCCCAGACATGCGACGATGTCCTGGCCTAATCATTGCGGCATCGTTCTCGAAGTCCCAACCCTTTTCTCCCCAGGACCGGCTTGCCGTCCCGGAATGACCCGGGATGACAGACCGGCCCGAACACGCAACTTCTTTCACGGTCCCGGGGCCCAGCGAGGGCCCTGGGGGAAACGGTCCCCGGGGCCTGGCGAAGGCCCCGCCCTGGGGGAAAACGGCCCGGGGCCCGGGATCTGACATGACAGGCCCTGGAGGGAAACGGTCCTGCAGGGCCCCGCGAGGGCCCCTGCAGGCCGACAGCGGTCAACAGAAGCGCCCGCCGTGGCTTCTGCCTGGCGAGCGCAGGCCCGGGCTGGCACCCCGAGCGCGCGGGCCCCTCCGGCCGCCCTGCCGACCTGGCGCGCCGCCCTGTCGGGGGTTGCTCTGAAGGTGCCCCTGGCCCAAGGTGCCCCCAGCTTTTCGCTCGACTTGTGGGGGCCCCTGGGCCCCTCGGGGCCTCGTGGCGGGGTTGTGGAGGCCGTGGGGGTCTCCTTTGAGAATCCTGGGGGCACCTTGGGCCAGGGGCACGATCCAGCAACACCCAGCCCGGTGGGTCTCTCCCCCGCATCGCCGGCCTCGCCCTCGGGCTCGGGCGGCGCGGGCTCCTCCGCGCCCAGCTGCCGCCGCGCGGCGCCCAGCGCGTCGAGGGCCAGGCGCCTGCTGGGCTGGGCCCCCCTCGTGGGCCGGGCGCCCTGGCGCCTCGAAGCAAAACCAGGGCGGACAAAGCTTCGACACCCTCGGCTCCCTGGGGGGGGCCCTCCAAGGGACACGGGGCCGTCAGAAGGCGGCACGGGCTACTCTTGGGCGTTGCTTGAGGGGTTTGCTATATAGTAGGGGCCTCCTAGATGGGGTCTAGGGTCGAGAGAGCAGCAGGAAACGATGATGTGCCGCCAGATCTCTGGCAAATTCTGTGGTCGAACAATGCAGCTTTGGAAATACTTCGGCAGTTATGCGACGGGTGCTGGCAGCAAAAGGAAATACCCGAAAAGTGGAGAGAAACATCCATTGTGACAATATTCAAAAACGGCGGCACGTCGCAAGCAAGCAACTGTAGACCAATATCTCTGCTGGCCGTTGGCTACAAAGTGCTCGCGAGCATCATTCTGTACAGGCTGAAAACAGGAGGAGTGGAGGATCGTCTACGAGAGTCCCAATATGGCTTCAGACGAGCACGTGGTACCGCTGATATATTGTTCTTGGCGCGCCGCCTCATTGATGCGGCATTGGAGGACAGGGACGGGAAGCTTATGTTATAGCTTCTGGATTGGGCCAAAGCGTTTGATCGTATCAAACCTGATGGATTACTTCGCTCTGTTGCAATTTGGGATATACTCTGACATGCTTGACATGATCAGTGGAATGTATACCGCCCGTAAGTTCATCGTGAGAGGGGAAACCACATCTTCGCAGGGGTCGCAGAACGCAGGGATCGCTAAAGGGTGTCCCTTGTCACCGTATGTGTTTGTCATCGTCATGTCGGTTCTTCTTCGAACAGTGGACGACAAAATGCATGGCCACAGTCAGTCGACATCCAAGAAGCCGTATCTCATCACAAAGGGCAGACTCTACGCCGACGACACACTCTTGGCATCGCAGAACAAACATATTCTTCAAAAACACGTGGACGTCATCGCAACAAAAATGGAAAGCATTCGGTTTGGAGCTCAACGCAGGCAGAACAATACTGCTTAACATTGGATGTGCGTCTACAACACTTGGGCCGGGAGGTGAACCGATTCAGTGCCAAGCCAACGCCGTATATTTGGACGGCTTCCTGAGCACGGACGGGAACCCCAAGACAGAGTTGACAAGACGTATTGGTGAAGCGAAAGGGGCTTTTCAAGAACTCAGTGCTCTTTGGAACCACGCAGACGTACCTCCTCAGCGAAAAGTTCTCATACTGAAAACTTGCATGTTCTCGAAAGCGTTATATGGGCTTGAATCATGTCTGTTGCTTGCTGCCGATCGGGAACAACTCGACGGCTTTCCGGCTCGGCGTCTGCGGGAGATCCGGAAACTCCCGCCAGCCTGCATTTCGAGGGTAAGCAATGCCGAAGTAAGAGAGAGAAATAAAGTCGAACGTCTGTCGAACACCTTATTGCACAGGCAGCTCACATACTACGGCAAACTCGCCCGAGATCAGCCGTGGACGCTGCCTAGACAGACGGTGTTCCAAGACGGCCAGGCGGGCGAGATCTTACCGAGACGTTGGAACATGCGCCGCAAACGAGGACGACCTAGAGTTCAATGGGGCCACTACTTGCACGCCTGCGCCCTTAACGTGGCGGACCGTTTACAGCATCTCCTGAGAAGCCCGCGTGCGCAGTGGGAGGCTGCCGTGGTACAGTATTGCAGACATAGTTAGCTCAGTGCCCTCTTTCCCTCGTCGTTTTCCTTCCCCTCCCCCTCCTCTTTCCCCTCCCTGCTCCGCCTCGCTGCACGTCTTCTGCTTCACAGTCGGGCGCTCCATTTTCTGCTTCACAGTCGTGGGGCGCTTTGTGCCCCTTGCATGTTGTCTCGCAAATGCATTGTCTTCCGCCGCCCGGCATTGACCTTCGCTCAGTGTCTGTGTTCCGGCGCGCTTGCATTCGCGAGGCAGTATTTCACATTTGTCCGTGGCCTTCGTATCATGTGGATGTTCTGCCGATGCGCCGTCTAGGCGCGGCTTCTTGTGTGTGTCCTAAATGGGGTAGTAGTAGATGGGGTCGGAGGAACGTGCCGCAACGGCGATGCATCGGCGATGCACCAGCGATGCATCGTCGACGTGGGTGATGCATCGGAGACGTCGGCGTGGAGGAAATCGAGCTCCACACGGAGTCGCATCGCGGATGCATCGGCGATGCGGCGCGGTCCTCCGACCCCATCTACTCCCACCCCATCTGGGAGCCATAGATGCATGGGGGGGTCGAAGACACGTGCACCTGTCGTGTCCCTTTTGGGCCCCGGAGGGCCCGTTCAGGGCCCCTAGCACGAGACCTTTTCTCACCCTCCCTCCATCGGCCCCCAGTTAATGGCGCAACGCCCCGCACTCGAGATGCAATGCTGGACCCGGGGACCCCCCGCCTCGCACCACCGAAGCGCATCGAAGCCCCCCAACCGCTCTGCGAATCTGCGGGCAGCTGTTTTCCCCGACATGGTCATGGGCGGGCGGGAGAGCGCGCGCGCGCGCGCGACGGCGAGCGCCGTTTGCAGCCGCGGCGGCCCTGCCACACCCCACTGATGCGGCGTGGCTCCGCGAACAGAATGTATCCATATCCGCCGTCTGGGAGACGTGCCGATGAAGAGCTCGAGGAGGGCTGGATGTGCATGCTCCCCGACCTCACGGGCGCGGAAACGTGTCCACGTGCACCGCTGCGCGACATCCTCAGCGGCTCGTTGCCAGTTCGGGGGGGGTAAACGTGGGGCAGGCCCAGAAGTGGGGTTGGAAGAAAAATCAATCGAAACGACTCCTGGGAGGAGGAAATGTGAGCATCCGGGTGGGTTTGGGTTTGTTCCCTAACCCCACCTTGGGATAACCCCCCCTACGAACCGCCGACCGGTGGACCTGGGTCAGCTCCCCAGCGCGGCGTGGTGTCAGGGACAGTCCCAGGCTGGTGGAGCCTCTCGTGGAGCTGCGGGTCTCCGCCCTCTTCGACGAGCCGAGGGCGGCTGCCGAAGCCAGGTGGAGTTGCGCCGCCCCGCAGTGAGGGCGCCGCACGCCCCAGCCAGAGACCCGCCCGCGCAGTGGCACCGCGCCGACCGCGCATGGGGTCGGGCTTGCGGGCAGGCGGAAGATATCTCCGAGTGGTTCCCGGCGCTGGCGGGCAGCCCTGGTCTGCCCCATTGCCAGGCTTGCCTCGCGGCGGCATCGTACGACAAGCGCCGAGTGGAGTGCGCCTAACCAACTTTGGTGCCGGGACCGTACCGGCGCCCTGGGCAACGCGGAGCTCCAAGGGGCCCAGGTCCAATCGTACTACACATCATCGCCTGCGCTTTTGTTCTGTACACGAATCCTGGGGCTTGCCGCGTCGGTCAATTACCCACGTCTCCTCCTCAGTGTTGTATTAGGTCGGGCATGTCCCCCTACAGAGGGTCTTGGGCGAAAAAATTAAAAAAGAGTCAGAAAACTATCCCCCAACAGCCAAAAAGTAATCAACAAATCGTCCCCATACTATGTTTTAACTATTTTTGCACATTCCTCCTGTAGAGGGACACGCCCGACTGAGGTGTTGTAAAAAGAGTGGCGACTGCGAGACATGCACCCCCGTCGCCCTGGGCCCTCCGCGCCGCCCCCCCGTGCGGCCAGGTCGCCGGGCTGGGCTGACGCTTCCTGGTCGGTCCGCCTGGTGTGACCTTTGTGCGGGCTCCTACTTACCCATCGCTCCGTCCTTCGTTTCTTCCCAACCGTCCTGTGGTGTTGGGTCCTCGTTTTGAAGAGACAGCGCTCCGCGCTCCCACTCCTCCTCCTCCCCCTCCTCCCCCTCCTCCTCCCCCTCCTCCCTCTTCCCATCCGCCTCGTCATCGCCGTCGTCATCATCAGCATCATCCCACCCACTCGCCCCGTCGTTCGTTTTCTGTTCCCGAGCTCGCCCCCGTCGTCTCATGCGCTCGCCGCTCCTGCTGCTGTTGCTCCTCCCGCGCGCACGCCCGGGGTAGGGAGGGGGGGGAGAAGACAATTATCAAGGGGGGGTTGGAGAAGGATGGGCATAAGGGGGGGAAGGGAGGGGAGGACGGAGAGAGGGAGAGAGGTTGTCGGCTGGAGGCATGTCCAAGGCAGGGCTTGACCATTCAACAGAAAGGGCGCACGAATACCTTCGACAAAGGCCTGCCCTCATCTATGGTGGCCAGCTGCTGTGTAGCCGCAGGGCGTGAAACGGGCAGGCACTGCGGACTCGATTCTGGCAGATCGCTCAGCCTGTACCAAATCCGCCGACCCTGTCGGCGTGTGGAAGAGGCTCTTTCATTCGTCGCTCTTTCACTCGTCGTCCCCTCGTCGTCGTCGTCGTGGTCGTCGCCACTCCAAGCTTTCTCCTTGGTCTCCTTCTCCAATGCGCCAGCCGTTGCCTCTCTTACCCTGGGCCTCTCTCTTCAAACATGCTAGCCAAAACGACAATAGCGAACTTCGTAAGTCATTCGAAGGGAAGACCCTTCCCTCGATCCCTTCCCCGCTGGGGTGGGGGGTCCCGGGGGGGGGGGTCCTGGGGGGGGGCCTAAGGGGGGATCCCGTGGGAGACCTGGCGACCTGGAGGGTGGTTCCCGCCAGGGGGGTGGGCCCGGGTCAGAATGACCCCCCCTCCCTGGGGGCCCCAAAGCCCGAAACCCAACAAGACAAACGAAGACTGCCCCAAGAGGCCCCCAAGACGGTCCAAGAACACCCCGAATGGCCGAACTACCAGTCCAAGAAGCCAAAGTAGCCTCCAGACGGCCCACGAGGTTTCCAAGACGCTCCAAGAGGCCTCCAAGAGCACTCCCAAGAGAGCCTCAAGAGGAACAAACTACTCATTTCCCTCGAAGGTTTTTGATACATTTTGGGGTTCTCGCCTTTTCGGTTTCCCGACACTCCAAGACGGCCCAAGAGGCCCCCAAGAAAGCCAAAGAGGGCTCCCTAAGGGCCCCAATAACCCAAGAGGGCTTCCAAGATGGCCCGAGAGGCCCCGAAAACGGCTCCAAGAATTTACCCAGGCGGGAGATCCGCGCGGACATTTCGAGTCCTCGGCATGAGAGGCCTCCCAAGAAGCGCCAAGAAGCCCCCAGGACGCCCCCCAAAAAAACCCTAGATGCGCTCGGGAAGCCCCAAGAGGCCCCCAGGAGCCTCCCAACAGGACCCCAAGAGGCTCCCAAGAGGCCCCCAAATTACCCCCCAGAGGCACCCGAGAGCGCTCCGAAGAGACCCCAAGAAGCATCCCTGAGGACTCTGACCCACGTCAGCATCATCGTCGTCGTCGTTCAGGGTCGGCGGCACCGGCCGTAAAGCCTCTCCGATCTCGCTGGCTCGAACCTTACGCCCCCAATTCCATATCGCTCTCATCCTCGATGAAGATGACCACGGGCCACGACGATCAATCAAGCATGTGAGCATGCTACACGTCATTGTGTTTCTCTCCTCTACGCCTCATGCTAAGGGATACGCTAGCAGATCCTCCAGCTCAGCTTCTTCTTCTTCCTCCTCCTCCTCAACCGCCACCGCCTGCACTGGCTGGAACTCGTGTTGTCTCTTGCACTCTCTTTCTCTCGTTTATGCTTCTGCTATGATCATGTATATCTCTCTTTTTTTTTCTCTCTCTCTCTCTCTCTCTCTTTCTCTCTCTCTCTCCCCCCACAGTTTCTGAGCATGCTACTGCTCCTGTTCCTCCTCCCGCCTCCCCCGCCCTCGCACGCCCACATACACATGCACACGATTCTCTTTTTGTTTTGTTCTCTCTCTCTCTCTCTCACACCTACTTCCTTCGCCAGCTGAGTGACACCACTGCCACCAGACAAGTACGTACGGGGCGCGTCCACACGAATATACACACATATACTGCTCCTAGCGCGTCTCATCCTCATCGTTGTCCTTGTAAACATCCTGCTTTGATCCTTCTGTAGCATCATTCCCTTCACGATTCTCATCCTCTCGCCTTTCCTCCCTCGATCTCCCCGCGAATCCTCCATAATCACCCTGTCTTGCCTCATATGTTAAACAAAAATCAAGTCTCATCACCATCGTCGTCATGATCATTGAACCCCCTCCAAGCCCTCATGCTGCTCACTTGCATCGTCCTCATCTTTACCTTATCCGCCCCATCGTCCTATCCATTCCATTCGCCCCCTCCTCCTCACCTTCCTCATCCTCCTCAGCGTCAACTCTGCGTTCTCTGATTCGACCTTCTCCCCCACCACCTCTACTCCAAGTTCCGCCTCCGCCTCCTGTGCCTCCTCTTCCTCATCCTGCGCCCG
>CAUYUJ010014382.1:455187-490187 GCA_963575745.1 Prorocentrum cordatum | reverse complement strand
ATACTCCATCATCTCCAGGCCGGTGGAACTGTCCGTGTCCTTTCAGCAGGGACCGACCGCCCCGGCATTCTTATAGGCCGCCGCAGAGATGCTCTCAGAACGAAGGAGCGCGATCATGACAAAGCCCATGCTCTTAGAACACGGAGCCGATGCCGCAGAAACAAGACAGCCTCAGCCAGGAACGTTCTGAGAACAGCTTGCGCAAACCACGACACGGTCACAGAACACTGCACGGTGGGCCTGCAAAGCAAGCCAGGGCGCTCCGCCACTGCTCGAGCCCTGGTCAGCGGTGCCCCGGTCTGCGCAGGGGGCCCTTTAGGGGCGGGAGGGGGGAGCGCCGGCTCTGGCAGGCCGCGAGCGCGCCCTAGCCACCGGGGATCGGGCAGATCGAGGAGGGCGAGGAGGACGAGGAGGGCGGGGACGAGGGGGGCGAGGGCGAACCTGAGATCGAGGAGGGCGGGGACGAAGATCGAGGAGGGCGAGGCGCAGCAGGGGGCAGCAGGAGGCGGCAGAGGACAAGGCCACGCCAGGCGTTCTGGCCGAGTTCGCCGCGCTCCCCGGAGGCCTCTCCCTGGCCCCGGCGCCGTCCGGGCACGACTCGGGATTGAGAGAAGGGGCCGAGGGCCCCATGGGCCGCGGCTTCAGCAGAACGGGGCCGTCCTCCTGGGACCGCGCTCTGAGCCGCGCAGCGGGGCATCCTGCCGCGGCCACCGCCGGGTGCCCCATCTGCGCGCACGGCGACTCCACCGCCGTCGACAGCTGACCACGGCCTGCTCCTCGAATCCCCCGGTCCTCCCTCTGCTGCTCCCCCGCCTCCTCCGCCCCCTCCGTCTTCCTATGCGTACACCGCCGCTTCAAGCGAAGGTAGGGGGAGGGAGGAAGCGACTCGCGTCCTTCCCCCTCCCTCTTCCTTCCTCCCCTCCTCTCTCCTCTCCCACCCCCACCGCGCGTGGCCCACTCCGCGCGGGCGCCGACGTGGCCGCCGCTCTGGACGACGGCGCTCGTGTGAAGCCGCCGCCGGCCGCCATGCTTCGGGGAGACTGCCCTCCCGCACCTCCCATGGCAAACGCTTCGGGCGTCCGTGCCCCTCAGAGCTCCCTTGCGCCGACGTGGCGCGGAAGCCGCCCCCTTCCTTCCCTCCCTCGCCGGGCACGTCCTCCTGCAGGCGGGCCCTGGGCGAAACATGAGAACGAGCCAGACATGTCCAAACCATGCCAGAAAGAGTCCCCCCCAAAAAAACATCGTCTGGGGACGAAGGATGGAAAGGAGGCAGGCAGATCCAGAACAGGTCAGACATAGCCCCAGAGAGCGTCCCCAGAGGATGCTCACAAATCGGCGGTGGACAAACCTCCCTTTAGTAGACCTCCCCTTGGTGAAAACGGCCTGGGACCGAAACCGACGGACCTGGACCCGCAAAAATGACAGCCGCGACGCCCTCTCGCGAACCCAAAACGGCCAATTTCTTAATCGACGTGTCAGGGTGGGAGGTCTGTCCACACCCGAACAAACTATGTCTGAGCACTCCTCCTGCAGCGGGGCGTGCCCGACGCCTCCCCCTGGGCAGCAGCGCGGCCTCCGGAGCGCGGCTCCCAGAGAGGCCCCGCTGGGGGGGAGGCCGAGGCCACGCGCGCAGGCCCCGGGTGCCGGCGAGGGAGGACACCGCTGGCGCAGAGGGCCGCTCTCCTTGGCGCGGAGGGCCACCCCGGCGAGTGCTGGGCCCGTGGGACACCACCGCCGCCAGAAGTTGGAGGGGGAGGGGGAGGGGGTCCTCCTCCCCCTCGTCTTCCTCCTCCTCCTCCTCCTCCTCCTCCTCCTCCTCCTCCTCCTCCTCCTCCTCCTCCTCCTCCTCCTCCTCCTCCTCCTCCTCCTCCTCCTCCTCCTCCTCCTCCTCCCCCTCCAACTCATTGTGGTGGTGGTGGTGGAAGGCAGGCCCACCAGCAAAGGGTCACTGCGAGCCCGCAGCAGAGGCAACTCGGGCAGGGCCACGTCGAGAGAGCAGCGCGGGGAGGGGAGCGTCAGAAGGGGAGCTGCGAGGGGAGCCAGGGCCGGGGGGGGGGGGGGCGGGGACGGGGCGAGGGCCACTCTGGCGCAAGGGGCCCCTCTGGCGAAGGGCCGCCCTGGCGAGGGGTCACGGCGAGCCCGCACCAGAGGCAACTCGGGTAGGGCCACGTCGAGAGAAGAGAGTGTCAGAAGCTGGGCAGGGACAGACCGCCCCTGCATTCCTGATTGGGCCTGCCACGGCATGCTCCTGGAGCCCAAAAATGTACTACGAACAGAGGCAAGGCTCTTAAAACAGAGACCCGATGTGTTAAAACAGGACAGTCCCAGCCAGAAATGTTCCAAGAACAGTTCTGTCGAAACCACAGGAGGTTCTCCGAACATTCTTTGGCAGGCCTGTAGGCGAGCTAATTAAGACGCTTCGCCACGGCTTGAAGAAGGGGGCCTGCGAGGGGAGCCAATGCGGGGGGGGGGGGGGCGGGGACGGGGCGAGGGCGAGGGGAGACGGGCGCAGCGGGAACAGAGGCATCGGGCGAGCAGCGGAGCGGCGCGCAGCAGGGTACGGGGGACCCGCCCGAGCCGCAAGACGGGGGGGGCGCGGCCCTCCTCCCTCCTCAGTCTGGAGCTGCTGCAGCGGCGATGGCCCTCACAGATGGGCACCCCGACTGCCCTTGGCGTGCGCTCTGACCGGCACGTCAGGGCGGCGCCAGCTCTGGCCGCGAGGAGCGCCCCAGAGGCCCCGCCACGTCTCCTCTGCGCCCCAAGGAGATGGGCCTGGCACGACCCCAGTGGGTGGCCTTCCAGAGCAGGCCAGGGCGGCGCCGTGCAATGCAGGGCAGCGCACTGCGCAGTGCGAAGCCCCGGCCTTCCCCGTGCAGCCTCGAGACGTCTCTGACGAAGCACCCCGCGCCCACCGGCTCCTGCCACAAACAAATACGGCTGGGGCCCAACCACAAGGAACCTTTCACCAGAAAAACCAAGCCTGAGACCGAAGGACGTCCATTGGTTTTTGATGAGGGCGCGTCACGCTTGCCATCGCAAACCGTCCAACCCCAAGAAACCCAGGGCACCCTGGAGGCAAGCAGGGTGTTTCTTGGCATGGCGTTCCACTGTAAGAACCCATGAGGCAAAGCCTACTTGGGGAATCCCCTGGAACGCGTTCCCTGGCTCGTGCACGAGAGAGAGCGGCGACGGGAAGCAGGCGGGGAAGTTTCTCTGGGGGCCCTCCTGGGGGCGTCTCAGAGCCATCCTGGAGCCATCAGGGAGTGCACCCTGAGGCCCTCTGGAAGCTCTGGGGCCAGGGGCTCGGCCCCGAAGCTTCGAGGTGGCCTCGGCCAGGAGAGTGAGGTGTTGCAACCAGGGTAGACTTTGTTTGGACACCCGAAATGGGCACGGAAAGAATGGGTACAATGCCCAACAGCAAAGGTTGTCCCAAACCAACAGCGACCGCTGTTGGGCAGGCGGCCCTCTGTCTCGAATGGAAAGAGGCCGCGGCGGCGCGGACAGCGAGTCCTGTTCAGAATGAACAGGAACTGCTGTTGGGCATTGTACCCAGTCTTTCCGTACCCATTGCCGGCGTCCAGACTTTGGGCAGGCTCTGTCATATCACCTCTGGCTTACAGCGCGCGCCGCTGTGAGGCGCTGCTGCTTGCTCGAGGTTCGTGCGGTCTCCGCGCAACGCGTTTTTTGTTTCAATCCGTGCCTGTCGCGGGCTTGGTCCACTCTGTGCGTTGTTTGGTGGGGCGCTCTATGACAGCACAGACGCGCGAGCGATGCTGCCGTGAGGCTAGGGCTCTGGGCCAGGAGGGGGTTTCCGCCAGGCTGTGATAGCGGGGTTGGCCCTCCAGCCGAGGAAACCTCCCCTCCCAGACCCCCGACGTCAGTGTTTCTTCATGACGCGATCCCCAGAGCTCCGGACCCATTCCCCGGGACCAGCTTTTCCTCCTGGGTCGTTTCTGGACGGCCCCGAGGCCCGGCGAGGGCCCCCAAAGGCCGAAAATATGGCGAGAAGCCCCCCGTCGTGATTTCTTCCCGGCTCGAGGGGCTCTGGCGCGCCCGTGGGCCGACGGGCCAGCGCGACAAGGACGCGGACGTTACAGTCGGAGTTCATTGGGCAGGACACGCGAGAGGGCACAAGACCCTTCCGCGAGGGTCACATGGCCACAGGAATGCAGGAGGCACGGGCCGTGGGACACAGGACAGAAAGGTACCCTTGATTTGGCAGGGTCGACCTATTAATCCGAGCCGACTGTAGTCGTCCTCCCATCAGGCCAGGGAGGGCGGCCTGTCCACGGGAGGGGCAGGGCCGGAGGGCCCAGGGTCCCCCGAGGCTCCGCGATGAGCAGGCGGGCGGGCGACAACAAACGACGGAGGCAGAGGGCTCCCAGCTCGAGAGCACGGCTGCGCAGGGGAGGTAAATCAGAGAAGGAGAAGGTAATTACCCACACCTGCACCCTTCGCCCGTTTTCCCCTTTTTGGGCCTCCTGGGAGACCCTCGGCGCCACCGCTGGATTCGCCACGACATCCTGGTCCGAACACCCCGGGAGAGGTCTGGGGGGCAGCGGTATCGGTACCTTTTGGTTTCCCCAAATAAAGGGGATCCGAGCTCTGGAGCACAGCGGCGCCAAGGGAAGTAAAGGGTACCTTTTGGTTTCCCTACTCAAGGGGATCCGAGCTCCGGAGCACCGCCGCGCCAAGGGAAGTGAAGCGCTCCGATACCTCCAGGGCGCGGCTGCGCAAAAAGGAGTTTCCAGGGGCGCCGAGGAGAAGGGGTGGGCGTCCGAGCCGGGGGCGCCGCAGAGCAGGGCTCCGTGGCACGTGCGCGGCCCACGGGGAGGCCAGGGGAGAGCCCTGGCACACGAGAGGCGGGGGCCGGGGACCGTAGCACATCTCGGGAGACCCCTTTGTGGCCCCGGCCACGATGGGCCCCCCCCAAAAAAATCGCCACCTTCCTTCTCGACCGCCCCCGCGCATGCGAGGGCTCCGAGCTCCGGCTGGGCCAGGGAGGGCGGGAGGCGACGACGGTTTGGGTAGCCCGAAGGGGGGTCCAGCTGAAAGGGGGTGGTGCAATAGGCTTGGGGCAGCTGTACTGCAAACGTACTGCGCCGGAGCATTGTATTGCACTGTACTGCAAGCACTCCATGGCACGAGAAAATGCAGCAAGACATCTGCGCTCGGGAATGTGCTGCACGCCCCACGTGTATTGGAACGCCACAAATCTGGCGCACCAGATCTATTGCACCACCCCAGACCCACTTTTGGGTCGACCCGAGACGGGGGGAGGGGAGGCCAGAGAGGCATGGGGCTGAGGGCCAGGGAGCCCCGCGGTGGCCATGGGAGGGGCGTGGCGAGGTGGCCAGCGGCCGCGGGCGAGGAGCGACGACGAGCGCCGGCGATGCTGTCGGGGAAGTCCATCGGAGAGGGCACGCGCGAGGATAGGATGATGGGCCGATGTTCCACCACCACTGCCAGATGCAGGAGAGGGAGGAGGAGGAGGAGGAGGAGGAGGAGGAGGAGGAGGAGGAGGAGGAGGAGGAGGAAGACGAGGAGGAGGAGGAGGAGGGGGAGGAGGAGAATAAGGAGGAGAACCTTCCCACCCTCCTTTCTCCCCTGGCCTACCTACGGTAGTGTTGGTGGAAAAACTTGCCCATCACAAGAGACCCCTCCGAGGGCCACACTGCCATAGGAGTGTAAGAGTACAAGGGTCGCGAGACGCAGGACACAAGGGCACCCTTGATCTGGCAGGGCCGACCTACCAGTCAGCCTCGACTGTAGGCGGCGACGTCCGAACCCTACCTCCTGGGTGCATGGGAGGCGGGGGTGGGTTTCGGATTCCGCCACGTGCTCTGACGAGTTCCGAACCGCTGTCCCCGCCGCCCATCGAATTGCCAGACTCGTTCATCCGCGAGGGTAGGGTTCTGGACCTCGCCGCCGAGACGACGAGGGAGGACGAACGTGAAGGGCCCCGGGTCAGGTGGGCCAGGGAGCCCCAGGAGGGCGACGAGCCACGACGAGCCACGGCGGCGCACGACGGAAGCGAGGGACACGGGGTGAGAGGGCGGGCGAGGCCAGAGCGCCGCGGGCTCCGGGGCAGGGAGCCACGGCAGGGCGGGCGGAGGGAGGTCGAGGCCAGCGACGACGACGAAAGGGCGGCAGACGTCGGTGGCAACTCGTGGGAGCCTCCCATGCCGCTTGTGCAAATCGACGCTGCTCGACACTAGCCGACGCTAGATCGACGTTTGTCGACGCTCATCGACGCTAAATCGCGCTAGCTCGTCGATTACCAGATGCCAATCGGTTCTAGTGCACCCTCAAGACGGAATTACAAGGGTAGGTCTGCAAGGCTCCCATGACGTGCGACCGAAGCAGGCGGCGAAAGTGAAGGAATGTGAAAGGCTCCGAGCTCTGGAGAACAGCTGCACAGTGGAACAGCAGACTTCAAAACTTCGATCCCCGACCCTAGACGGCGACGACGGCGACGACGACAACGACGACTACGGCGAAGACGACGACGACGACGACGACGACGACGACGACGACGACGACGACGACGACGACGACGGCGACGACGGCGACGGCGGCGACGGCGACCACGACCGACGACCGACTGGGGAAACCAAAGGGTACCCATACCGCTACTCCCCAGACCTCTCCCAGGGTGCATTCTGACCAGGATTTCGAGGCGAATCCAGCGGTGGCGACGACGGCCTCCCAGGAGGCCCAAAGAGGGGAAGACGAGCGAAGGGTAGAGGCATGTGTAACTCTCCCTCCTCTGACCGGCGGTGACGACGACCGACGACGATCGGCAACCGACGATCCGTGGCGACGGCGGCGACGGCGGCGACGGCGGCGACGGGCGTGTCCAGGCCAGCCTCGGGCAGCGCCGCCGGCAGGGGCGCGCCGAAGCCCCGCGCGGCGAGCTCCGCGAGGCCGACCTCTCTCCGAGCGGAGCACCGCCCCCCAGCCACGTGGGGGGGGGGAGGGGGGGGGGAGGCACCCAGGACAGGCCTGGGGGTAGGTGGCAGGCTCGTTTTCGCCGCCGTTGTGCGTGTTTCGCATCTTCGGAGGTCAGACCAGCAGAATCCAGCAGAATCCCCTCCTCGTCCTCGTGCTCGTCCTCGTCCTCGTCCTCCTCCTCCTCCTCCTCCTCCTCCTCCTCCTCCTCCTCCTGATCGTGCTCCTCCTCCTCCGTCTCCTCCTCCTCCTGTTCCTGCTCCTCCTCCTCCTCCTCCTCCAACTCCAACTCCTCCTCCTCCTCCTCCTCCTCCTCCTACTCCTCCTCCTCCCCCTCATCATCATCATCATCATCATCATCATCATCATCATCATCATCATCATCATCATCATCATCATCATCATCATCATCATCATCATCATCATCATCATCATCATCATCATCATCATCATCATCATCATCATCATCATCATCATCATCATCATCATCATCATCATCATCATCATCAGCATCATCATCATCATCAGCATCACATCATCATCATCATCATCAGCATCATCATCAGCATCATCATCATCATCATCATCATCATCATCATCATCATCATCATCATCATCATCATCATCATCATCATCATCATCATCATCATCATCATCATCATCATCATCATCATCATCATCATCGTCATCATCATCATCATCATCATCCCCCTCCTGCCCCCCCCCCTCCTCCCCCACTGCAGCGGCGGCGTGCAGCGGGTCGGATGGCACGAGGAGGGGTCCCTGGAAGAAGAAAAAACGGCATGATCAGAAACTTCTGGCACGCGTGGAGCGCGCCAGGGGCGCCGCCAGGGGCGCCGCCGGGGGGGGGCCAGCGCGTATCCGAGAAATCCGCGCGGAGAGCCCGAAGTTGACGTTTATGGCGGTGTTTCTTCTTCGAGTCCCAGACATCCGAGATCTGATGTTGCTCCATCTTTACGTTGTTCCTCGATTTCGGCATCCGTGGGCCGTCTCTGGGACCAGGGACCATCGAAACCTCCTCCTCCTCCTCCTCCTCCTCCTCCTCCTCCTCCTCCTCCTCCTCCTCCTCCTCCTCCCTCCTCCTCCCCTCCTGCCCCCCCCTCCCCGTCCCTCCCCCTCCTCCCTTCTGCGCTGTTTTGTCAGCGGCGGCTTGCAGCGGGTCGGATGGCGCCTCCGCGGTGGCCCGCCATCCTCCTCCTCCTCCTCCTCCTCCTCCTCCTCCTCCTCCTCCTCCTCCTCCTCCTCCTCCTCCTCCTCCTCCTCCCTCCTCCTCCTCCTCCTCCTCCACCTCCTCCTCCTCCTCCTCCTCCACCTCCTCCTCCTCCTCCATCATCATCATCATCATCATCATCATCATCATCATCATCATCATCATCATCATCATCATCATCATCATCATCATCATCAGCAGCAGCAGCAGCATCATCAGCAGCATCATCATCAGCAGCATCATCATCATGATCATCATCGTCATCATCATCGTCATCCTCATCCTCAGGAGCACCAGCATCAACATCATCATCAGCAACATCATCCTCATCATCATCATAATCAGCATCAGCAGCAGCAGCAGCAGCATAACCATCACCATCCTCTCATCATCATCATCCTCATCATCATCAGCAGCATCATCGTCAGCATCATCAGCATCATCATCATCTTCATCCGCATCATCACCAGCAGCTGCATCATCATCATCATCAGCATCATCATCATCATCATCATCAGCATCATCAGCAGCAGCATCATCATCCCCGTTTTGAGTCTCATCCTCCCCGTTTTGGTTCCCGTTTTGGTGCGCCCGCTTCGCGGGGCGCTGGAAGGCGCAGAACTCTCCGCGGGTTCCTCTTCAGGTGCATGCGAATCTGGCACGCTTCGGCCATGGACAAGCATGTGAAGACCGTCGAACCGGAGGATGGGAGGCAGAGAGACGCAGGAGGAGAGGAGCGGGAAGAGGAGAGGTGGATGAGGGGGGTGGAGCTCCCAGGCCAACGTGCCCCCTCCTCGCTGTCATCCTCCTCCTCCTCTTCCTCTTCCTCCGCGTTCCCCTCCTCATCATCATCCGCCTCTTCCTCCTGCTCCTCCTCCTCCTCTGCGTTCTCCTCCTTCGCCACCTCCTGCATGTCGCCTCCTCCTGGGAGCATGAGCGGGCGAAAGAGGGAGAGCTTTTACTGTCCAGTTCGCGCCGCAGGCACGATGGCCTGGACCGAATGCTAAGCCCGTCATGCTGCAAGCGGATGCGCGTCGGCAGAACTGCCCTCCGATCCCACTCAAAGCCTGCTCTTTCTGCGCCTCCTGCTCATCCTCCTCCCTCCTCATCCCTCCTCCCTCCCTCCGGCTCCTTCCCCCTCTCCTCTCCTACACCGCATCCTCCCCAACCCCCATCCTCCTCCTCTGCCTCATCGTCCCGTTCACCATCGACCCCCCGACCTCCCCGGGGCCCGCTCCGTCCTGGAACCTGGAGCGGACATCAAGCAGCGGCGACGACGGCCATACTGGATGCCCAAGAACTGCGAGCAACGCTAAAGGTAACCTGATACTCCTCGCTTCCCCCTCTGCCACGTAAGCAGTGCTTCCAGCGGGGTGTTGACACACCTCTGGAGGCCTCCAGAATCCCAAGGTCCACACACACACACACACATACACACACAAGCACACACACACACACGCGCGATGCTCGAGGGCCAGGGGCAAGACTGATGACCTCATCCTCCACCTTCTTCTCTTCCTGCCACCCCATCCTCCTCCCTCCTCTCTCCTCCCTCCTCAGTGTTCCTGCTTTGCTCTCCTAGTCGATCCCTTGTTGTCGTATCTGTCCAGCTCACTTCTTCATAGTTGGTATACAGAGTTGATTTGCATTCGAGCACCGCGCACGCGCATGCCGACGCTCAGCAGCAGCACCCTCACTGTTCCTCCCGATCTCCCTCGCAACAGGATCTGGCCAGGTGGGGACGCGTCGGGGGGAAGGTACAGCAAGCACCCCGGCCTCGGGAGAACATCATGGGCTGCGGTCGCCTGTGACTACGGGAACGACCCCCACCTCGCCCATGAGAGAGAGTCCCTCCAGGACTGGGGAATCTGGAGCCCTCCCAGGACCGCGCCAGGACGTCAACAGAGGCGAGCGCACGGCCCTCAGGGAGGCCCAGGCCCTCGAAGAGATTCGGACCTTGACTACATCAGCACTGGCTCTTTGTGCGTGCGTGCGTGCATGCGTGCGTGCGTGCGTGTGTGCGCGTGCGTGCGTGCGTGCGTGCGTGCGTGCGTGCGTGCGTGCGTGCGTGCGTGCGTGCGTGCGCGCGCGCGTGCGTGCGTGCGTGCGTGCGTGCGTGCGTGCGTGCGCGCGCGCGGGTGTGTGTGTGTGTATGTTTGTATGTGTGTATGTGTGTATGTGTATGTGTGTGTGTGTGTGTGGTGCTGGTGTTGATGCTGGTGTTGGTGTTGGTGTTGGTGTTGGTGTTGGTGTTGGTGCTGGTGATGGTGTTGGTGTTGGTGTTGGTGTTGGTGTTGGTGTTGGTGTGTTGGTGTGTTGGTGTGTTGGTGTGTTGGTGTGTTGGTGTGTTGGTGTTGTGTTGTGTGTGTGCGTGTGTGTGCGTGTGCGTGTGCGTGTGCGTGCGTGCGTGCGTGTGTGTGTGTGTGTGGCCCGAGGGCTTGTCAAGCTTTCCCGTGGTAGATGGTCCTTGAAGTCTCACGGGGACCTCTGGCACTCAGTCAGGGGCCTCCCGGGAGAGAGGGAAGTGCAGGTCTGCGAAGTGGCCTGCCACCTCTCGGAGGAAGAGCAGCGGTCGGCCAGCCGAACGTGTCGCAAGGTTGCGGCGGTCATCACGACTCGCGGACCACGCTTCGCCCTCTGTCCCAGTTCCAGCAGCGGAGGCCCAGTCCGCTGTGGAGCTGGAAGGAGCGGCCAGGAATACTCGCAGCAGGATCTTGGCCACCACTGCTTCTTGTTTCCCGCCTCGGCCCGCACCGAAGGCGCCGCGCAGACGGGACGAGGTGAGACGCCTCGCCTGGGCCTCGCAGCGGCACGCGCTGAGACCGCCCACAGCGTGCACTCGAATAGAGGGAGGTGCCGCGAATGCTGTGCAGAACCGATCTCGCGGGGCACAGGTGTCATAATTCACTGGCCGAAACAGCCCTTCATCCTAGGACCATCCGCCCTCGCTAAGGTTGCGGGACCCACAAGGCGCGGCGTGGTCGCATACCCTTCGCACTGTCTGAGGTGACTCGACATGTCGAAGGGGGCTGGGCTGGGCGGGAGCGCGTTCTTGCGTGTGAGGTGCGCGGTGGGTTGGGCCCCCACCATTTCAGGGTCCAGGGAAAGCTCCTCAACCAATGTTGTCTTGTGACTGGGACTGGATGGCTGTATCTTGACAGGCTGTCCCAGGCACTGGCTGTGCGTCCCTCAAGGGGTGCTGCCACAGCCAGCGCGGTGGCCATCTGAACTCGCCCCTGGCTGCCCTGCACCTCGTTTCACGAAATCCTTCCCCATCCTCCTCTTCCCTCCTCCTCTTCCCTCCTCCTGGGCGTGGGCGCGGAGAGGCGCGGCGATCACGCATGAGCCGCCGGGGGCGGACAGCTCAGTCGGACTTCTTGCTGCCCTTGGGGGCACCAGCGCTGCTGAGCTCCTGACCGAGGAAGGCTTGCAGAGGAGCAACGGCAGGAGGGGGTGCTTGGTATGAGGGGCGCGGGTCCTGGAGCAAAGGGGGCATGGGTATGTAGCGCCGTCTTCGAGGCCCCTGGGTCCCTCCTTGGGCTCCCGGGGCCGCCAAAGGCAACACCTGGGGATGCGGGGGCGCGTCCTGGGGAAAGCCCGCGGGTCTGGGACCGTTTTCCCCCAAGAGCCCGTTTCCCTCATGGCGAGGGTGCTGCACATCGTGCGGCCGTGAAGACGGCGCACCCGCCCTCTTCCCACTCCATCGCGCCTCCCTCCCTTTCACGTCCGACTCGTCGGCCAGGCGGGTCTTAGCTCTGAGGGGTCGCGGGTGGGGGGAGGTGCGCCAGGTGGCGTGGACTGGACCATTCCGCCCAGCTGCGCCGAGGAGCAGGAGGGGGAGCATGATGGGATACTCGTCCTGCTCGCTTGGCCCAGTCGGGGCCTCCCCGGGGAGGGGCTGGGGGCCGCCCCGCCACGCCGCGATCTGCCTCGAAGCCCTGGCAACGGAGAGGTCCACGCGACGGGGGAACAGCCAGACGACCCTGGGCCCCTCGCGCCGTGGAAGGGTCGCACAGCGCGCGGCCTGCTCCAAGCTGGTGGGGGTCCTCTGGAGGTACGCCTTGGCACCCCCCCAAGGGGGCCCCGACGGTCGAGGCTGTTTCGAGGCCTCGGGCCTGCTCCCCGGTCAGGCCGCGGACGCTGTCGAGCACGGCCTTCTGCAGGAGCTCCATCACGCCCGCGAAGTTGGCCTTTTTCGCCTCTTCTCCGTACACGGACACCAGCCTCATCATCTCCTTCCACATCTCGCCAGCGGCTAGCGCGACCTGGACCTTCCCGCTCTCGGCAGCGATGAAATAAACGTGCACCGACACGTAGATCCGCCTCCGTGCAACCTGGCACGTCACGACGTGGTACAGTGCCAAGTGCTGCCTTTTAGGAGTTCTGCGACCTCCTAAGCGACGCCCGACTCCCTCTCCTCGCAGACTGTTGCATGCACAGAACCCCCTGCCCAGGCCACGATCCCTGATGCAAAGAATGACGGGTCCGCGCTCTCGATGCCACGATCCCCCGTGCAAAAGCTGTTGATCCGCGCCTCCCGCGCTTCCACGGCGGCCGAGGCGGGCAGCCAAGGCCGCCGAGATTGCCCAAGGTGCCTCCAAGACGGCCCAAGGTGGCCCCAGGGCGGCCCAACATGGCCTCAAGACGGCCCAGGAGGCCCCCAAGATGGCCCCAGAGGGCCACAGTAGGACGACCAGTAGGGCTCGAAGAATCCAACAGCATCAATGTCCTGCCGATGTTCTAACTAAACCAAACGCACTCACATGTTCACGCTTCGAAATAAAACAAACGTGTTCCAAGCTTCGGGACACGAGGTGTCACAGGTTACGTCCTCCTGCGCGCCACCCGAACAGTCGCCACCCAAGGTACTGGGCTGGCATGGTGGCGGGATGTGCCGCAGGCAGCTGGATGAAAATGCTGACGTAGCACGTGAGCATGAGCTTACTCATGTCTACACACGTCTGCAACCACCAGTCACAGGTGAAGTCACTCAGGCGGTCGAACAGGAAAAGACTCACCCCGATCAGCGCGGCGTTTGCGAAGGGAACGAGCACCTGCTCGAGCCGCCTCCTGTTGTCCTCAATGTACCTCTCTTGCAAAACCTTCAGGTTATCCTCTATGCCCTCCCAAGTGGTCTTCCTCGCGTCGGAATCTCCGAAGACCATCGTGCTATTGAATTCCTCCTGCACATGCTTCCTCGCCGCTCTATTCGCACCCTCGAAGGCCTCCTGGTTCAAGCCGGCCTTGCTTTTCTTTATGCTCTCCTCCATCTTTTTGGTGTAGATCGTCATCGCCTGCTCCTTGGCGAGGAGCGCCGACGCGCTGGTCATCGCCTGGTTGAACGACATCGTCTGCGGGGCCGTGTCGTGGAATGCTGCGACGAACTGCCGCAGGATGATCGGAAACGTCAGGGTGCTCAGCTCCTGGCCCAGGATCACCTTGACATCGAGGGCCTTGGTGAACACCTCCCTGACGTAGGTGTCCAGGAAGCGCACAAAGTCCTGGTCCAGGTCCTTGACGTCGCCGGACCAGTCCTCGCTCTCGATGGCGAAGCCCGGGTGCGGCAGGCAGAAGCAGGCTATGTGCTTGAACATGCTGTTGAGGGCCTGGCTGGCCGGGCGCAGAGACAACCGGCGCAGCGAGATCACAGCAGGAGGACTAGCGTCAAGTCGGGCCTGTCCCTCTACAGGAGGAAGATTCAAAAAGAGTCCAAAAATAATATGGGGACGACCTTTCTAGTATTTTTCGTCATTTCTGATTATTTTTGATGGTCTTTTTCATTGTTCGTCCAAAAGCCCCCTGTAGGAGGGCAGGCCCGACTTACGACTAGCGGCGCGCAGTGTGCGGGCAGGGCGAGAACGGCGGCACCCTGAGGAGGGTATACTGGCCATCGCTCGGACGTCAATTCCCTGTTGTTTGTTCCGGTTTCGTGCGTGGTTTTTCGCCAAGTTATCAAGGATGCTCCTCGCTGGTCCTCGCCGAAGGCAAAACGCACACGTCCGAGCGATGCCAAGTATACTGTAAGGGCAGGGGGGAGGCCTGGCAGCCCGGAGGCGCCAGAGGCCGCCGACGGGGCATCCCGGGAGGCGGGAGGGAGGGCTTCGAATGAGCCCCCGCGACACCAGCGACAGAGGAGAGGACACACCTTTCTCGGGTACGGGGGGCTCGGGTTGGCCTGACGGGGGCCGTCATAAAAATGGCGAGACCCAATCTGAAATTTGACGCGAGCTCCCGCTGCAGACATCCAACGAAAACTGGCCTGTCGAAATCCAAGACGCGCTCGTCAAAAAACGTCGGCAAGCCCGAGCTCCGGCTTACTCGAGTCTTACGTCTCCCCGACTTTCTGTACGGAGTCTTGTGCCACAGTCTGCGTCGAGCTTCGAGGGCCCTGCGTTTGGCCTCACAGCTTCTGTGGACCCCCTGAGGCCATCGGGGGAGCAGAACAAATCCCGCGGGGCACCTGCCGGCAGCCCGATGGTCTTGTTTGCTGTGCCAGCTGCACCTCCCGGAAGGCCGCCGTCCTCGCGCCACCTCCTCCGGCACGGCGCCGCATCCGCGGAGGGGTGGGGAACGCGATGCGGCGGACATTGTTATTGCTGATCTTCGCTTCTCGCGGGGCAGGGCGCCTCGGCGGTGCTGTTCTCCACGACCTTCGCGGGGTCGGTGAACTTGTCGATGTGCTGCTGCATCTGCTCCCTGCACTGGTCAAAGTTCCAGTCCGCCTGGCGAGCTCTCGGGTTGTTGGAGGAGGAGGAGGAGCAGGAGGAGGAGGAGGAGGAGGAGAAGGAGGAGGAGGAGGAGGAGGAGGGGGGGGAGGAGGAGCACCTGGAGCGGTCGGCGAGGAGGACGCCAAGATCCGACGCAGAGAGAAGAGAGACAGAGGGAGAGCGATAGATAGAGAGAGGGACAGAAAATGTAAGGAACGAGAGAGAGCGAGAGAGAGAGAGAGGGAACACCACGTCACGAGAGAAATACGGCTGGATTTGTCGACACCATCACTGCGCGAGATTTCTCGAGACCCATCAGCCGTGAGGGCGCCCAGGGACCCGACACGATGCAGAAATGACCGCCGGGATCGTCTCAGGACGCCCCCCCGGTGAGGAAGAAATCCGAAGACTGGGGAAGCCGAGAGATGCCGATGCCGCTGCCCCCCGGACCTCTCCAGGGTTGCGCTCCGAAGGAAAGCGAGGGAAGGGCAGCGGTATGGGTACCTTTCTCATCCTCTGAGGGGGAGGAAGACGCCCGAGACCTTGAAGTACTTCCAGTCGCGCACCAGGAAGTCGAGCGTCTGGAACGGGCGGTCGACGCACTCGTTGGAGAGCTTCGGGCCCCCGTCCGCCTGCTTGGCTGCCGACTTCGCCAGCGCCGCCTAAAAGGGAGGGGGGCGAAAACATGCCGCCAAGCTGCTACCATCGGGAACGCAAACTAAGGAACGACGTCCTCCTCCTCCTCCTCCCAATCCTCCTCTCAATCCTCCTCCCAATCCTCCTCCCAATCCTCCTCCTCCACTTCCTCCTCCTCCTCCTCCTCCTCCTCCACCGCCTGCCCCATGTCCCGAGCCTGTGGCAGGGTCACCAGTTCGTCGGGTGTCGGAGGAGCGCTGGAACAACAGTAACCCGATGAACAGCGAGCCCCTTCCGAAGACGAACTGCACGGCAGTTCGGCGTCTTCGGAGGCCTCCCACGTGGGCCAGGTGGGGTCGGAGGATCGCGCCGTATCGCCGATGCATCCCCGATACATCGGCGATGCATCGGCGACGTCGGCGATGCATCGGCGCAGTCGGCGCAGAGAAAATCGGGCTCCGCACCGAGCCGCATCGCCGATGCATCGGCGATGCTGCGCGGTCCTCCGATCTGCTCGGATGGGGGGAGACGCAACAGTCGGATTCGGGGGACTCGGATTGGCCTGACGCGGCCATCATGAAAATGAGGAGACCCAGTCTGAAAAAAAACGCGGGCTCGCTCTGCAAATACCCCACGAAAACTGGATCGTCACATCCGGGACGAGCTCGCAAAAAAAGCGTTTTGGCAAACCCGAGGCCCGGTGTGCTCGGGCCTTCCGCTCCCCCGACCGGACCCCGCTGGGGAGGCCTGGCATCCTTGCTGCAGGGAAGGCCCCACTCCTGGGCCCCTGCTCTGGACGCCCCAAATGGGCATATACGAAAGATGGGCACAATGCCCAAAAACAAATGTTGTCCCACACCAGCAGCGGCCGCTGTTGGGTAGGCGGCCTGCTGTCTCAAATGGACACAGGCCGCGGCGGCGCGGACAGCGAGTCCCGTCCAGAATGAACAGGCACTGCTGTTGGGCATTGTGCCCCTTCTCTCCGTACCCGTTTCCTTCGTGCATGGGGCCGCTGGCTGAGAGGCGTGCCCGGCGAGACCCCTCCGGGGGACCCCGTGGCCTCTCCGCGCCCGCGGAAACGCGGGAGACCTCCGAGAGAAGCCCTCTCGAGGGACCCCTCGGCCGAGGAGGGCTCCCCGGGGGCCCGGACGCCCGAGGCCTCGAGGGACGCGCGCCCGAGGGTGCCCCGCGGCGCGCCTCCCGGGGGGCAGCGCGGAGGGGGGGGGGGGGGCCCGGCCTCCTCCGCGGGGCGGCGGGGCCCCTCGAAAGAGCCTGCCGGCATGCCCAGAGGCCCTCTGGTTGAGCAGGGACCGACCGTCCCGGCATCCCTGCAGCCCTACCACGAGGTGTTCTTAGAACCCAAAAAACGTTCTAAGAACAAAAGCAGTGCTCTTAGAACATAAGCCCGATGTGATAAGAGAAGACAGGCTCCGCCAGAAATGTTCCAAGAACCTTTCGCGGAAACCACGAGAGGTGCTTGGAACATCGCTTGGTAGGGCTGTCGGCGAGCCGGGGCGCTTCGCCACTGCTTGCTCTGGGCCTCCTCCGAGGCCACGCGGGCGGCGTCGCAGCAGGCTGGTGAGGGTCCGTGGGCTGTGGGGAACCCCGCCGCCTGCCGAGGAGGCCGGGCCCTTATGCCTGTCCCTCCCCCGGGGCGTGCCGCCGAGACGGGGGCCCGGATCCCAGGCTGCCACAAGTCATCACGTCGGATGTGATGGGGGGCAAGAGGATGACCAGGGCGAGGGATGGGAGAACAGCGGGGGGGGGCGTGCGTCCGACTTCGGGCTCGCCGCCTGGGCGAAGCGCATGAAGAATGCAAGGTTCTCGACCTTGTCCTCCTGCACCTGCATGTTGATGTTGTAGATCTGTTTGGACGAAAGCACGGCCGTGAGACCGAAGATGGTTGCCGACTGCTCCTTCGTCATGTTGCCATCCCATGCGCCCTGTGTGTCCATGAGGATGAGTGCAACTTTTGTCTTGGTGCCATTCTCCTTAGTTGGAGCCGCTTTGAATCTGGCGAAGGGGGGAACCGACCAATGGACAATTTCAACTTCTCGACCTACGACGGACGCTCCTGTTCGAGACTATGTGTTCAGTCGCGGCCGAAGCCTGATGACATACGAGAGGATAAGGATCTGACGAGGGAAGCACGCCACAACCTTGCCACATGACGCGCGATGCTGAAAACAAGGGAATGAGAGCAAGTAAGGGTACCGCAAGTTCCTGCCTTGACGACGTGGGCGTTGCCTCATATATGTCATATGTATTCCGTTCCGTATTAGTTTGTCGATGGTAGTCTGGGGGGGCGCTACACGAAGAAGCTCAACCTTGAACGCTCGCGCCAGCGACGCCACCGCGTCGAGGTGACGTGAACCTTGCGCACCTTTGATTGCGTAAGGCTCATCGATCGCGACAGCACGGGGCCAACGTCGAGGGAAACAACCAACCACAAATGGGCAGCGTCGAGGGAGGTCAAGATGATCTGGTCGGCTCCTCTACGGTGCGCGTGAAGGGCTCGGACCACACCCAGATTCCCTCGGTGACAGCGTCCATGCCACCCTTGAAGCTGAAGCCCCCTGGCGCGGATCTGCTGCTTCCTCCCTCCCCCCCCTCTCCCCTCCCCCCTTGTGCGTAGGAGGGGGAAGTCAGGGTGGGATCGAGGAGTCATGATGGAGGAAAGCAGAGCAGGGGTACAAGCAAGGAGAGGAAGGAGTTGAGAAGTTGCGAAGCAGGAGGGAGGGAGGGAGGGACGGATCAAGTAGTGAGGGAGGGATGAGGGAGAGAAGGAAAGGAGGGTGCGATGCGGGAGGGCAGGGAGGGAGGGAGGGACGGAGGGATCAAGCAGGGAGGGAGGGAGGAGGAAGAGAAGGGAAGAAGGCTGAGGGCGAGGCGGCGGAGGAGATTGGGGGGGGTAGGAGGGAGGATGGCATCGAGAGCAAGAAGGAGAGAGAGAGAGAAGGAGAAGAGGGTGAGAAGGGGGTAGCAGGGATGAGCAGGCCAGAGCCAGGCGATCCGAACGATCTGACGCCGTCCATGATCGACAACTGCTGGCCGACGCGGGGTTCCGCAGTGTGTGATTGTGTGTGCGCGCGCGAGTGCGTGTGTCTGTCTGTGTGTCTGTGTGTCTGTGTGTCTGTGTGTCTGTGTGTCTGTGTGTCTGTGTGTCTGTGTGTCTGTGTGTGTGTGCGCGTGTATGTATGTGTGTGCGTGTGTTCTCGTGTTGTTTGCAATATCCTTGTCGCTGTCGCCGCCCCGCACGAGCCGCTCGCCGTCCGCCGTCCAGCCTGCCGACGACCCAGCCGAGACCCGCGCCCGCCGCACCCCCCGTGCCGCCGAGCCCCCCCCCCCCCCCCGTGCGATCCGCGCCAGCCACCCGCGCTGCGACGCCGCCCGGCTTCCCCGCCGCGCGCCCCGCCGACGCCCCGCCGCGCGCCCCCGCCGCACGCCCCGCCCCGCCGCGCACGGCCCGCCCGCCCACGCGGTCCGCCCACGCGGCCCGCCCACGCGGCCCGCCCACGCGGCCCGCCCCGCGGCCCGCCACCCGGCGACCCGCCGGGCGGCCCCGCCGCTGCTTGCAGCGCACAGCTCGAGACGCCGCCGCAGGCGACGCGCTGCGGGAGCACGGCTGCCGCGCGGCGTGACCAAAAAGCTTGGGGGCCCGACTGGGGGCCCGCCGACGGCCCGCCCGATGTCCCGCACCTGCCGGCGACACGCGCCTCCACCTCCCACGCGTCTGCCGCGGGGGCAGCTGGGAACGGGGCCTGCGGCAAACAGGTCCCAGACCCCGGGGCCTTCCCCCGAGCAAGTCAAGACAATCACGCCGGACGATGAAAGCCTTGTGATGCAAGCATGCTGCAAGTATCGGGCTGACGTCTCGTCCCTTGCGGGACTCTTCTGAGCCAACCTGCCTACTGATCACGTGCATGCAAAGCCCTGGAAGCAAACGGGTCCTGGGGGGAAGCGGGTCCCAGACCCCAGGTCCTTCCCCCGGGACCTCCCGAGTCTTTTTCCTGAGGGCCCCTGGGCCAAGAGAGGCCCCGACCCCGAAGACGGCGGAACACCTTGAGGAACCCGTCTCCCTCGGGGCCTGCCTGCTTCAATAGGGGCTCTCCTACGATCGTGCCCGTGAGCCTTTACGGTCGCCGGCGCCCTCCAGCAGGGAGCCCGCCGAGGTCATCCAGTCCGGGAGCGGGAAGGGGGTCTCCTTCGAGCGGGTCGGCGCGTCCACGATCTTGGCAGGGCCGCGCTCCTGTGTGAGACACTCGCCACACCCGCTGAGCCGAACCCGCCCCCTTGGAAGATGAGGGCACAGATCGACCATCCCAACCAATCCATGAACGAATCATGGACGACGAGCGGGGCTCGGTGTGACCGCATGAACACCATCTGGGGCTTGCCACCTGCCCGTGCTTGCTGGAATGACACTGGCTGCCACTGGCCAGCGCTTGCCACTGGGACTGGAACACCATCCAGGGGCTTGCCACTGGCCAGCGCTTGCTGGATCTGGAGACCCCGCCCCCGCCCTGTGGCGTCCTGGAACGCTCGCGGGCAGGGCCCCAGAAAACCAACCGAACACGGCCCACGTAGAGGAACAAACAACTTGAATATATTTATATATATATATATATATATATATATATATATATAAATAAAAAAATCTGGAGCTTCGCGCGGATTCCCTGGATCGGCGCGGGGCCCCCCTCCCCGGCGCGCCGAGCGCGCCAGGGGCGGCGCTAGAGGCGCCGCCAGGGGAGCCCAGTGCAGATCCAGGAAATCCGCGCGGAGCACCAGAAGTTGATGTTCCTGCAGCTCTTTTTCTTCGGCGCACGCCAAGGCAAACTATGTGCGGACAAGGTGCCAGACCCAAGATGGGCATGGCAACATGTGGCGCATGTGCAGAATTGGCGGCCCATCCTTATCCTCTCTCACCCGTGAGGGGGCCAACGTTGAGGAAAAACCGCGCACTCACACACAACATCGTTGAGACGCACGCGGGGAGCCCTCGACCCCATCACTAAGCGTCATTTCTCGAGCTGGATATATCCGTGACGGTCCTGCGTGACGGCCTGGGGTGCCCCAGAAAAGCCAGTCGTGATTTGTTCACTGTGCCCAGGTCCCAGGTCTCAGGAGGAGACGGTGGGAGGAGTGAGATTCGTCAGAGTCCAAGGTGCTGCTTTAATCGCTTCAATGTTTAGTGACTTTTGGCTTGGCACCCCTCCACGAGTCCTTCTCACTCCCAGGCGGCCCAGGAGGGCGCCGAGAGCCGCCTCAAAGTGCCCAGGAGGGTCCCAATAGCCGCCCGCGGCACCCGCATCGAAACAATAGCTAGCGTCGGAGATCTGGGGAGCTGGCCTGTAGGCGGCGGCTCCCAAACTCTACCCCCACAAACCATCGTTTCCTCGGAGTCGATTCGGAGGATAATGACGTCATGATAGGATTGGCTCAGGAGACGTTTCAAGAGTTCCAGATTATCTAGCGGCTCTCGTTTCTGCAGCCCGTGTGGAACATTCCGGAATCTTGGAAGCCCCAAAGTCCTGGCATGTACCATTATCAGGATCTCTTGCTCCTCTTATCGATGGGAGGTGGGGGTAGGGTTCGGTTCGCCACGTGTTCGACGAATTCCGAACCCTACCTCCGCGGCCCATCGAGTCGCCTCAGTCGTTGATCTGCGAGGGTAGTGTTCGGATTTCGCCGCAGAGCTTGGTCAGTGGAATCGGGGGTCCCTGGTTTCGATCGGGCAACTGATGAGGCAACCTTGGCTTATCCTTGTGGGTACCCTGACAATGGACACTCTAACAATCCGATCATTGATTGAAGCATGAGTGTAAAATGTGTAAAGCATGTTCTAGCCATATTTCAACATGTTACTACATGTTCAAAACATGTTTGAAACATGGTTGGCAGCATGCTTCCTCTCCATTAATCGACTTCCACACGCTTATCGACCCGAGACCCACGGGGCACGAGGGCCAGAGAAGGCCGCCCTGGCCGAGAACGGGAGGGGAGAGGAGCAATAGGTACTCCTCTGCAGGACGTCCGAGCGCCCAGGCCAAGGAGTCCGGAGGAACACAACAGATAGGGAACCGAACTCTATACACCGATGCTTGTTTCCTGCCCCGCATTGAAACGCGCACAAGAAAACGGATCCTGATGTATACGGGATCCTGGTGTATGCGTGTTTCGTTGTTTCTCTGGGAAAACAGGGAAACAAGTATACACCACACCGCCCCGACGTCGCCCCCGACCCTAAAAACAGCCCGCCACTGGTAATGTATACGTTCCAGTTTCCGAACAGAGGTCTGAATAGGTCGGGGCATCTCCTCCCTTGACAAAAAGACACCCACACCGCTGCTCCACAGGCCTCTCCGGGTGCGCGTTCCGACCAGAATCTCGAAGCGACTCCCCGGCCGTGGTGGCGAGGGCGGGGCCGCGGCAGCGAAGCGTCTCGTCCTGGGGGGCTCCCCCGGGGGGGCTCCCCCGGGGTCCTCCTCGAAGCGGAGGTAGCGGAGGAACATGTCCAGCAGGAACGACTTGCCGGTGCGGAACGCCCCCATGACGGACACCACGGCCACCTTGCTGTGGCCGCACTCCCGCAGCCGCTTCTCCAGGCGGCCGAGCGCATCCTCGCGGGCGGGACAAGGCGGGGCGGCTCCAGGGCTTGGCCGCTGCGGGGGGGGCGGGGCAAGGAGGAGCCCCAGCCCCACTCGCCTCCCCGTCATCTCCCCCCCCCCCTTCCCCTCCCCCTCTCCTACTCGTAGGTCTTCTTCTCCGCCCCCAGTGTGCATAGCCCCCCCTGGCCTGTCTGATGGCGCGTAACGCGCCGGGGTCCTTTGGAGAGTCCCAGGTCCGCTATCGCACCCGTCGGCGGACGCAGAAGCAAATCGGCGCAATGGGAAGGGATGGGTGGGAGGGACAAGATGCCAGATGTGGCGAGAGGGGGCCCAGCTTGCCTCCCGCCCCCCCTTCTCCCATTCGCTCCCCGTCCCCCCTCATACTTCCCTCCTTTTCCTCCTCCTCCTCCTCCTCCGCGTCCTCGTCCTCCTCCTCCTCCTCCTCCTCCTCATCTCCTCCTCCTCCTCCTCATCCTCCCCTCCTCGCCCTCCCTCCTCCTCCTCGCCCTCCTCCTCCTTCTCCTCCTCCGCCTCGCCTTCCTCCTCCTCCTCCTCCTCCTCCTCCTCCTCCTCCTCCTCCTCCTCCTCCTCGCGCTCCTCCGTGTTGGACCGAACGCAGCGTCGGATGTCAGGGGATGTTTGGCGCGTGGACCCCAGAGCCCTCGACCTCGCCTCCCCGACCGGGTCTCGCATCCTGGGCCGTCCGCGGTGGCGGTCCGGGGTCCCGAAATCGAGCCTGTCACAGGTGGCAACGGTAACTATGCGAAAACAATGCCAATAAGATGCGGCATACACAGCAAAGGATGTAGCCGCGCATGCGTCAAGAGTCGCAGTGGCAAAGCGCAAGATGTAGATGTGGGAAGTATGAAGTTATAGCAGGTGTACAGACTGCAGAAATAAATGCAAGCGGCCCCCGCAAAAGCCTGTGGAATCCCAGGCCTGAGAAATCATGGCCGTCGCGACTTCTGCTGCGACCCCTTGAGATATGGTCTTCGGGCCAGGGTTTGGTTCTGAGGCGGCCGATCAGCACGATCATGGCTGTCGAGAAGTCGCAGCCGATGGAAAGCATCCCGAGGCCCGCAGGTTCCCCCAAGACCCCCCGAAGATCTTTGAAAATCTGGTCGTGCCCTGCGTCCCCAGACCCACGACATCTTGATTTGACCCAAGCGGAGGTTCCAGAGCTCTCGGCCCCTTCCAAGGGGCTGGTCCCTCGTTGTGACGGCCCCGGGGCCCGGAACGAAAGCCTCTGGGGCCCAGATGGAGCGAAAATACTCGCCTTGATTTGTCCAAGACGTTGGAGGTCTCGGCTCGGGGGAGAGAAATCGGTCCCTGGACCTGGGGTGCAACGTTCCAGCCAGAATTTCGAGGCATACCCAGCTGTGGCGACGATCCGAACCTCAATCCTCGGTCGTACTCGATCCGCGTGCCTGCCTTGGGGCACGTTCTGGTCAGAGTGTTTCGAGGGCGAGGCGGCCGTGGCCACGAGAAGCGTCCTGGAGCCGCAAAAACTAATCCCTGCTCCGGAACCCCTTGTCACTTGTAACCAAGCCCCTCGAGGTCCCAAGGCCCGCAAGCGGCCCCCAGCCAGGCGTCGGAAATCACAACAAAAACAGGATCAAGCTCGATGTTCCATGCTCAGGCCTCGGGAAAGCTGGTCTGGTGGAGGCTGGGCAACTTAAGGAGGCTGGGCTTGTGAGCTCGGGTCGTCCTCGACCCACGGCGAAAGACCCAACCGTATGCAGCTGTGGATAACGCAATTGTTAATATTGTCATCAGTGGAGCTCCTTATGGGGCCACGAAATGTGCGAGGGTTGTGCCGAAATTGGTGCGGCGGGCGCATGCTAACGGAGCCACTGGGGCCTTCGGTGGAGCTCCCTCATGAGGCCACGAAGCTTGTGAGGGGTGTGCCACAGTAAGGGAGGTGGCGGCATGCGAACGCAGCCACTAGGGCCTTAGGTGAAGCTCCCTATGGGGCCACGAGACATGCGAGGGGTGTGCCAAGGTGAGGGGGGTGGCGGCATGCGAACGTAGCCACTGGGGCCTGAGGTGGAGCTCCCTATATGACCACGAGACGTGAGAGGGGTGTGCCAACGTGAGGGGGGGTTGAGCGCGAACGCAATTACTAGGACCTTAGGTGGAGCTCCCTATGGGGCCACGAAACGTGTGAGGGGTGTGCCAAGATGAGGGAGGTGGCAGCATGCGAAAGCAGCCACTGGAGCCTTAGGTGTAGCTCCCGATGTGGCCACGAGACGTGTGAGGGGTTTGCCGAAATTGGTGCGGCGGGCTCATGTGAACGCAGCCACTGGGGCCTTCGGTGGAGCTCCCTATGGGGCCACGTGACGTGTGAGGGGCGGCATGCGAACGAAGCCATTGCAGCCTTAGGTGGAGCCCCCGATGGGGCCGTGAAACGTGTGACGGGCGTGCCAGAGCTGAAGTCGATGACGATGATGGCGATGATGAAGGCGGTGACGCTGATGATGACGATGATGGTGATGAAAAGGATGATGATCACGTGAATGGCGATGGTGATGGCAATGGCGATGGCGATTTTGATGATGATGATGATGATGATGATGATGATGATGATGATGATGATGGTGATGCTGCTGTTGATGATTAGATTGGTAATGACTGTGGGGATCATGCAACGATGACGATGACGACGATGATGATGTTGATGGTGAGTATGATGGTTATGATGACGATGATGGTGACGATGATGGTGACGATGGTGATGATGAAGATGATGATGATGATGCTGATACTGATGATGATAATGACGATGCGGATGATGATGATGATGATGATGATGATGATGCTGACGCTGAAGATGATAATGATGAGGAGGGTGACGATGATGATGCGGATGATGGTGAGGAGGTGGATGATGACGATGCGGATGATGACGACGATGATGATGATACTGATGCTGATGATGATGGTGACGATGGTGATGCTGCTGATGATGATGGTGGTGATGATGATGCTGCTGATGGTGATCATGATGATGATTTTGATAATGATGATAATGATGATGCCTATGAGGATCATGCAACGATGGCGATGACGACGATGATGATGGTGATGGTGATTATGATGGTTATGATGACAATGTTGGTGACGATGATGATGCTGATGCTGATGCTGATGATGATGCTGATGGTAATGACGATGCGGATGATGATGATGATCATCATCATCATGATGATGGTGATGATGATGCTGATGATCATGATGTCAATGATGATGATGATGATGCTGCGGCTGATGCTGATGATGATAATGATGAGGGTGACGATGATGATGCGGATTATGGTGAGGATGATGATGATGATGACGATGCAGATGATGGCGACGACGACGACGATGATCATGATGATGATACTGATGCTGATGATGATGGTGATGATGGTGATGCTGATAATGATGATGATGGTGGTGATGATGATGATGGTGAGATTGATACGCAGGGGCCGGGGCCGATCACTACAGGATGGTTGGGAAAAACGAGGCCCCGGTCGCGCCCCCCCCCTCGGCACTGTCTACAGGGAAGATTGCGGGCCGTGGCGGTCGCGCCAGAGGACTCCCAGACTGGCGGTTGCGCGCGGAAGTTTCTCACTGGAGAGCCCTGGCGGGGAGGATCACGAGCGGCGAACGTATCCGTATCCGCTCCGTCGCTGGAATCTGGGGCGCGATCCCGAGGATGCGCCGTCGCACGGATGCGTTCCGTCCCTTCGAATAAACAAAACAAAAAGAAATTAGCCTGGCGAAGGACCCAACCACATGCAGTTGTGAGTACCGCAGTTGTGTTGTGAATATAGTCCTCGGTGGAGCTCCTTATGGGGCCACGAACTGTGTGAGGGGCCTGCCACAGTGGTGGTGGTGGGGAACCGCATGCGGGCACCCCCACTGGGGCCTACGGTGGAGCTCCCTGTGGGGCCAAGAAACGCTGCCCTGGGTGGGGGAACCACATGCGGGCACCCCCACCGGGGCCTACGGTGGAGCTCCCTATGGGGCTACGAAACGAAGCAAGGATGGGGAGGAAGGAGGAGGGGGGGTGGGGAGGAGGGGAGAGGGGGAGAAGGAGGAAGGAGGAAGGTGGGACGCGGGGCGCTGTCTCTTCAAAACGAGGACCCAACATCACAGGATGGTTGGGAACAACAAAAAAACGCCCTGCCTCCCCCAAGGGCGGCCCGACCCGCTGGGCCGCGAATACGGAGCAACCGGTTCGCCCACGAGGGGAGCGGGGAAGGGGGGGAAGAGGGGCGGAGAGGTGCAGAGGAGGCGGGGGGGAGGGGGGGGCGGATGGAGCAGAGGCGCGACACGCTCGGATGCATCACTATCTTCAAGAGTCCCCTGACGAGCCGTAGAGACAGAGAGGCGGGCCAGAAATGACTGTGTGCGCACAGTGTGCGACTGCCCTTTCCGTGAGAACAGACGCGGGCGTCCGGAAACACATCCGCAGAAGGCGTCTGCCCTCCCTCACCCTGGCGCCCGCCTTGCAATTCCCTTTGCGACCTACGACTGTCCTGAGCAAAGCTTGTACAAAGCAACTCGGTCGGGCGTCGACCCATTCGGACCCTTCAAGAGAAATGTCTTGCTGGGCCCTTTAGGGGGGCCTCCTGGAGGCCTAACGCCCCATCTGTTCTCCATGGGGGCCCCAGCCGCCCAATTCACGCGCCCCCCCTCTTTCTGAGCCCCTCCAATCGACGCCGAGGCATACTGGCTGACCGCGCGGGTCCTTGGTCCGAGGACAACGGCGGCGACAACGACGACGATGATGACGGCGACGACGACCACAACCCTGGGCAGTCCTCGTCCACCTCGGCGGTCTTCTCTTTCACGTTCAGCCTCACTATCTGCAGGGGCTGACCCCTCGGCCCCTCGTTGTCCGCCATGCCTGGTGATGGGGAGGGGCGGGGAGGTGAACATGAACAGTTGTGAACACTCAAAGAAGAAGAGAACGACGAAAGGTGATCTTCACAACGAGGAAACCCACCGCGAACACGAGGTTGAGCTGGTTGAGTTTCCAGCACCCAAGGCATCCTATGGCACAGCAAGTTGCAGGCAGATGTATTACCGGCAGCCGGCGGCGGAACTAATGTAGGCATGGAGTAACGCAGAATGCATGACGCAATCCATGAATGGCGCAGCCCACTGGCGAACCCGACGGTGCATCCCGTGAGGCACCCCCTGGAACGGGCAACCTATGGCGCCACTCATGGATGGTGCAACCTGAGGCACACGCCAGCGGGTGCAAACCATGGTTGGCACCACCCAGGGGCGCAACCAGAGGCGGCGCAGCCCAGAACCCGTGGCGCAGCCAAGGGGTGGCACAACCCATGGACGGCGCACGCTTCGGCGCAGCCGATGGCATGGCGCAACCCGCAACAGGGTGGGCGACGGACAAAAACAGAAAGGACTGATCGGGGGGCGGAAGAGACATGTGGAAGACGGGCGGCGGTGGCGCTGGTGGACAGGGGACAGGCGGGAAGGATTCGAGAAAGGGCGGGAGATCGGGGAGGGCGGAAGACGGGGGGAGGGAGGAGGGGAAGAGACGAAAAGAGGGCGAGGGTGGAGAGGGACACACGTACATACACATATATACATATATATATATATATGTACAGAGAGAGAGATAATAGAGAGAGAGAGAGAATGAACAAAAAAAAGAGAGAGAGAGAGAGAGAGGGAACTAGAACGAGAGAGAGAGAGAGTGGAGAGAGGGATGGGGAGAGCGAGAGAGAGAGAGAAAGAGAGATAGAGAGAGAGAGAACTAGGAGAGCGAGAGAGAGAGAGAGAGAACAAGTGGGGAGAGAGAGGGGAGAGAGTGGAGAGAGAAAGAGAGAGAGAACAAGAAATAGAGAGAGAGAACAAGAAAGAGAGAGAGAGAGAGAGAGAAAGAGAGATATAGAGATAGAGAACGAGAATGAGAGAGGAAGAGCGAAAGGGAGAGAGAGAGAGAGATAGGACAAAACAAGTGGGAAAAGAGAGAGAGAGAGGGGGGGAGAGAGAGAGAGAGAGGGTGCGAGAAGCCCACCCAGACAGACAAACACACACACACACACACAGATGCGGACCGCCGGTCGGACGTCCGAGCGGGCAAGCGGCTCGCGCCGTTCCCTCTCGGGCTGGAGGGCAGCAACAAGAAACGGGGGTGGGCACGTGCGCGGGAGCGCCCGAGGCTCTCCCGCGCACGTGCGCACACCACCTGCGTGCGTGTGCTGCAGGCGTGGCGCCCTGCTATGCCATACATATGTATATATATATATATATAACCACACATGCAATCACACGTGCACGCATGCATCCACACGTACAGACCCACATAATCACAGACAAGCATACATACATGCATGCATGCATGAATGCATGTATGTCCGCATACCTACATACATACGTACAAACACACATACACGAATACTTACATACACACATACATACACATGTGTACATACAAGCAGGCGTACGTACATACATACATGCGTGCATACATACGTGGGCACATACTTACATGCATACGTACAGGCATACCGAAACACATACCTACCTGTCTATGTACACACATATACACACATGCATACCTACATACATGCCTGCCAACATACATGCATAAGTGAATCTACGCATTTATGCATATACGCATACATGCATGCATGCAACACGCATGCATACAAAAACACTCATTCAGACACATGCATACATACACACATACACACATACACACATACATACATACATACATACATACATACATACAGACATGCATGCATGCACACATAAATGCAGACATGTATGTATGCATGCATGCATGACTATCACAGACATGCGTACATACATACCCATATGCATATATGCGTGCGTGCATGCATGCATGACTGTATACGTACGTACATGCACGCTCCCATGCAAGCTAAGAGACCTAATTAAGTGTTCGCCTCCACTCCCCCGCACCCATTTATGTCCTATGGTTGGTTCGCGCTGTTCGCGTCTTCCTTACTGTCCGTTCTCGCTGCCTCTACTCTTGATGTTGATACTCGTGTTTCTCCATCTTCCCCATCGCCCGCCTAAACGCAGTGTGTTACGCTCGCACCCCTGCTCTCCCTCATCCGATCCCCCTCAGGATAATTTCAGCTATCGTCCTCGATGTCTGGATCGATCCCATGACTTTGTTTTCTTCGTTGTCCTTCCTCCGTTGTATGATCCCCGCGCGTTTCCCCGTATCGTCCTCCTTCTCCTCATCAATCCGCTTCCTCTTTTTGCTCACTCCTGCTTCGTCCTCCTCTCGTTCCCCATTTCTCCCTCAGATTCCCGTCGCCTTTACTCTCTATCTCTCATTCTCTCTCTCCCTCTCTCTCTCTCTCGTTTCTCCCGTCTCTCTCTCTCTCTCTCTGACTCTCTCCCTTCTCTCTACCAAACCCCTCTCTCTCCCTCTCTCTCTCTCTCTCTCTCTCTCCCACTCCCTCTCTCTCTCTCTCTCTTTCTCTCTCCCCACGCTCTACAATTCAACAAGATGGATACTACTCTCCTCATTCCCCTGACCCCGCACGGAAGATGCCGGGCCCGCTTCGCGTGCTGTTGTTTGACGCACACAAGATTTGACTTACCGGTTGTTCTCATGGGTTCCTTACAATCCGATTGTTCTCGGTGTTCCAAGATGGTGCTGCCGCTGCTGCGTGGGCCTAAGTTTCTGATCGGCGATTTACTCCCGTCGTTCAGAAAAGCGCTGTCGCCTCCGCGCGGGCCTCTTTTCTGGCCCGAATCGTTCTTCATTGATGTCGCCCCCCCTCGTTTCCAGTCCTGCGCATTCCCCTGGTCCTCCTGCTGGTGTTCGTCCTCGTCCTTGTCCTCCCGCTCATCCCCCTGGTCACCCACCAACTCCTCCTCCTCCTGTGCACGAAGTTCCTATCCTCACGTGGACGTATTTGGCTAGAGTTGTCGGTAGGCTGTGACAGCGCGAGGGAGGGAGGGAGGGATAGGATGTCTGATGAGGCGCGAACGTACCTAGCGTGCCTTCTCCCCTCTACCTCCCTGTCCCCCCTATCTCTCTCTCTCTCTCTCTCTCTCTTTTTCGATCTCTCTTTCTCTCTCGTTCTCTCTCTCTCTCTCTCTTTCTCTCTGTTTCAGTCTCTCTTTCTCTCTCTCTCTCTCTCTCTCCCTATCCATCCCCTCTCTCTCTCTATCCATGTATGTATGTCCCTCATTCTCTCTATCTTCTCCTCTTTCTCTCTCTCTCTCTCTCTCTCTCTCTCTCTCTCCCTCTCTCTGTCTCTCTCTTTCTCTCTCGCTCGCGCTCTCTCTACATGCAACCCGCTGACGCAGCCTAAAGCTCGTGGGCCATCCCGCGGGCACGCGGAGCCATCGGACCCTGTGATTGCACGGGGATGCCTAGGACTTCTTGGGGTGCCAACCCCAGACAAAGTACATGATGTCCCTCCCTCCCTCCCTCCCTTCCCACTGGGACGCTTGGGATTCCTAGCGTTTGCCACCCTCCAATGAGCAAGTACCCTGGAGCCCCCCAGGGCTCCAAATACCAAGCGTCCCAATGAATTCAACGGGTTCGCGACGCCAGGGAAGCCAAACCCTGCAATTCCACGGGGGTGCGTGGGATTTCTGGGGCGTTCGTGCCCAAACCAGTTGACTTCATTTGAACGGTTGGAGTTTCCAGGGTTTTCCACACTCAGACAAAAGGACTCTGGAGCTCCCCAGGGCGCCGAATGCAAAGCACCCCTATGAGTTCACAGGGTTCGCGACGTCAGGAAAGCCCGAACCCAATCATTGCAGTTTGTGGGATTTCTCAGGTTCTCCGCCTTTCGGCAACAAAAATCACCCTGGAGTCCCCCAGGGCTCCGAGTGCCAAGCGCCCCAATGAATTCACCAGATTCGCGGCGCCAAGGCAGACCACTCCCTGAATGGCACTGGGATGCGTCCGATTCCCGGTGTGCTACGTTGTCCTCCTAGAAACCAAATGACTTCACTGGCATGCTTGGAAATTCTGGGATTTTCCCTCACCCCCACACCACCTCCGAACAAACCTGTATTGGAGCCTCCAGGGTTCAGAATTCCAAAAATCCGAATGGCATCATAGCGATTGGGCTTCCCTGACGTCGCGAACCCTGCGAATTCATTGGGATTCTTCGCGGTCAGAGCCTTGGGGGGGGGCTCCAGAGCAAATTGCTGCCGGAGGGTGGACAACCCCATGAGACCAAAATCCAAGTGAAGGCATAATTTGGGGCTGTCAGGGTTTGGGCTTCCCTGACGTCGCGAACCCGCTGAATTGACTATTGTCGGAAAATGGAACATAGCAGGAATCCCAAGCATCCGAGTGAAGTCATATCTGATGGTTTCTGGGATTGGCACCCCAGAAATCTTAAGCATCCTAACAGAATCATGAGGTTCGATGGCTTCCGTATCCGCGGGATCGCTCACAAGCTTTGGGCATCCTCTGCGCGGGACAGCGTCGTTTGCATCCTATACAGTGCGCTGCCGTTGGGCGTTGGCCAGCCTAGCAGCCAGAGCGCGCTCGCCAGTGGAAATGAAAACATGTGCCAGCAGACGTCAGGGGAATCTGCAAGCGAGGAACGGGAAGGACAGCAGGGACGAAGACAACAAAACAGACACCAGGAAAACGAAAACTAGTGGGGCACCCTTCTTCACTTCCCCATCCAAGCGGGGCACAGGTCTTCAGTTCCCCCTCCTTCATCGCCCCCTCATTGCAGTCGGACCTGGGCCATAAGACCATCCCTCAAGAGCATGAGACTCTCCGTCGGCCAAAACACGCAGCACATCCTAGGGAGCCCTCCCCAGGATGCACAGGAACAGCCAACACATACGGAGAACATTAGGGCACCCTCCCCGAACCAAAATCGATCTCATACCTCTCGACCCGACTGTACGCAACGCCCGAGCACGGGATACAACTCTCTACGCCGGCGGCGCTCGCAGAGAGCGAGGAGCGGGGAAGGCGCGGCCAACCCGGCGGCCCCGCGCGCGGCCGAGATCGGCGCGCCCCCCCTCTCCCGAGAGCGCCGACCCTCAGCATCCCGAAGACCTGTGGTGGCCGGGTCACGGGCGCCTCCCATGCCATCTTGCTGGCCCTCGCGGATCGAGTCGACGCCAGACTGGCGCTGGATCAACGCTCATCGACACTACATCGGCCACCGACGCCAGCGCACGCGAAGGAGTTCTGCAGATGGAATCGCGAAGACGCATGAGGCTCCCATGCGTTGCTACCGAACGAACACGGCCCAGCTGACCTCGCGCCCTCGCTCCCCCGCGCCGCCCCGACGAGAAGGACGGCCCTGTGGCCGAGACGGAGCGAAGCGCGAGGCGTGGTCGGATTGGCGCCCGCGCGGGTGGCCCCGCAGAAGGCAGCCATGCACCAGCCCCGCCCCAGGGCCGGGGCCATCGTGGGCCCTGGGCTCGTGTACGTAACCTCCGGGCCTCCACCATGTGAGGGTCTGTACACCCCCCCAGCCCGGGGACGGGCCCCGGCCAACAGTGGTGGCGGCACAGCTTCCCCGGCGGAGACGGACCCCCAAGCAGAAGCCTGCGAGCCTGCGCCCCAGACCCCCGACGGCACACGTTTTTGCTCCCAAACGTGGACCCTCACAGGACTCGGCCCCTTCCCTGGGACGCGTGCTACATCCCAAGAGCCCCGCGAGGGCCCCCAGAGCCCGAAAAATCAACGACAACGTCCGTCGTGCCTTATCTCACAAAGCGAAGAGGTCTGGGGATCGACCGTGCTGCCCCGCCCCCGGGAAGCTGTCTGGGCGGGCCTCCTGCTCGCGCTGGCAGCCTGGAGGCGGCCGGCGGCGGGCCGAGGCTGTCGAGCGGCAGAAAAACCCGGGGGCCGAGATCGCTGCGGCGGGGGCTGCCCGGGGAAACAAGGCTGGAGAAAGAGAAGGAAGCTGGGGGAAGCTGGGGGACGGTGATGATGATGGTGATGATGATGACGGTGATGACGGTGATGACGGTGATGATGATGGTGATGATGATGGTGATGATGATAATGGTGATGATGATGATGATGACGATGATGGTACTGGTGATGATGCTGGTGGTGATGATGATGAAGGTGTCGATGATGATAACTGTGGTGGTGGTGCTGATGATGGTGGTGGTGATGAGGCTAATGACGGAGACAAGGGATGGCGACGAGGATGACGACGATAATGATGATGATGACTATGATGATGACGACGATGGTAATGATGACGATGATGATGGTGATGGTGGTGTTGATGCGAATATTGATTATGATGATGCTGTTGAAAATGATGACTATCATGATAATGACGATGACGATGGCGATGCCGATGACGATGACGATGACAACGACGATGACGATGACGATGTCGACGACGACGACGATGATGATGATGATGATGATGGTGGTGGTGGTGACGATGACGATAACGACGACAATGCTGATGACGATGATGGTGATGATGGTAATGATGACGACGATGATGGTGAGGATGGTGATGATGCTGCTAATGACGCTGATGCTGAGGATGATACTGTTGATAATGATAACGACGACGACGACGACGACGACGATGATGATGATGATGATGACGATAACGATGACGATGGCGATGCCGATGACGATGCCGACGACGAAGACGGTGACGATGACGATGACGACGATGCTGATGCTGATGCGGATGATGATTGTGATCATGACAATGACGATGACGATGACGATAGCGATGGCGATGACGATGATGATGATGCTGATGATGACGATGGTAATGATGATGATGATGATGATGATGATGATGATGATGATGATGATGATGATGATGATGATGATGATGGTGTTGTTGGTGCTGCTAATGATGATTATGCTGATCAGGATGATGCTGATGATGGTGATGATGATGATGAAAACGATGACGATAATGATGGTGATGATGATAATGGTGGTGGCAATGGTGGGAGTGATGATGATGGTGATGATGATGATGCTGATGTTGACAACGATGGCGATACAAGTGATGATGGCGCTGGTTCTGATGGTGAGGTTGCTGTTGTTGATGATGATGATGGTGAAACTGATGGTGGTGGTGCTGATGAGTATCATGATCATGATGACGATGGTGATAAAGATGATGATGCTGATAACGATGATGACGCTGCCGACGACAATGATGATTATGATGATGATGGTGATGATGCTCATGATCATGAAGATGATGAGTATGATGGTGATGCGGATGTTGATGCTGATGTTAATAATGCTGAGAATGGTGGTGATGATGATGATGTTGACTTTGAATGTGATGCTGACGATTATAATGATACTGGTGCTGGTGATGATGAGGAGGATGAGGAGGAGGAGGAGGAGGAAGTCGAGGAAGAGAAGGAGGAGGAGGAGGAGGAGGAGGAGGAGGAGGAGGAGGAGGAGGAGGAGGGGTAGGGGGAGCCAAAGGGGCGGCAGGAGGAGGAGGAGCTATTGGGGGGATGTGGCTGGAGGATGCCCCCCCGCCCTTCCCCAAAACTTCCCCCCGTCGCCCGCCCCGAGAGGGGAGGGGGGGGAAGTGACGAGAAAGGAGATCAGGGGGCTCTTCACGTCGTATCCATCCCACTCAACCCGTCCCAGGGCACCGACTTGTATGTATACGGGGTTTCATGGCGGCTGCCGGCCTTGCGCCCCTCGTGGCGGCGGCGGCCCGCACGGCCGTGCACGGTGGCGCGCCGCGCCGAACTCCAGCCGCGGTCGCGCGCTCCGCGGCAGCGCACTGTCCGCCACAGCACTCGCGGCTGGGCGGACGCGGCGGGCACCTGCCGATGCTACTGTCGACGCGCAGCGCGGCGGGCCCACGGCTGCTGCTCGCGAGCGTGTCTCCACGGAGCCAC
>CAUYUJ010014382.1:405187-450187 GCA_963575745.1 Prorocentrum cordatum | reverse complement strand
GATTGCTCTCTTGAGTCCTTCTGGGGCGCCCAGGGCACAGCCGAAGATGGACCCTGACAGCTCTGGGAAACAATTTCGAGCGGATTATGGTAAAGGAACCGGGGAAGGGACGACTACGCATAATCATAAGAACAAGAACAAGCATGCCGTGCGCATTGTGGGCGCGTTGGCAGAGATGTGCGATCGCGTGCGACGACCATAGATACGCACGAAGAGGAGCCTTGCTGGACGCAAGCTGCGGCACGACTTCAGCTGATCTTAACCTCTGTGAGGTGTCCCAGGGTCTTTGCTGTCCCGATACGCGACACACAGCCCGTAGCGTGCTGACACGAAGCTCAGCACGCAGGCTTACAACGCAGGTCTAGCGCGACATGCTCGCCAAAACTTGGACAAACACGTGCGTGAGGCACGTGCTGAACATGGCACGTGTTACGTTTCAGCATGTGCGTATCAGGTATTTCAGGGCTTAACGGCTTCTGCCTTCCCTCGACTCTCGCAGGAACGGCCACGACTTGCTCAAGCTTTCCCCCGAGATTTCTAGCTCTACCCGAAATCACCTCCTTGATTTGCTAGACTTTACTTGGATCTACTTCGATTACTCCGCACCTACCTTCACCTATCCAGCATGATCCCCACAAGTCGATCGGCGAAAAGTCGAGCCCTTCGAGATCAGGGTAGCTGAGCCTAGAGCACCACCAGGGTCCCAACAAGACCACCCAGGCCCAGAGACCGCCGAAACCGCAGGGCTGCCGCGGGCCCTCGCCGGCCAAGGCGCGGCAGCACTCCCGCCAGGGCGCTGCCGAAGCTGCCCCCCCCGGAGATCATGAGGGCAAAGGCACGATCGACAACACGGTCTATTTGTTGGACCAGCCGAGAGGAGCCCCGTGGCAAGAGAAGGAGCGACGACGACGCCGACGACGACGCCGAAGACGCCGACGACGACGACGACGACGACGACGCGACAGAGGGCGCGGGGAGGAGAGGGGAGCGGGGAGGAGGGGCGGCAAGGAGGGGAGCGCGCGCCCGGGCTTGGAGGGAGCCCAAGGACCAGCGGGAGGAGGTGCCCGCCGAGGGCAGGAACGCAGCAGCACCCGGCTCGGGAGGACCCTGGGATCTGCGAGAGCTGCCGGGCCCGAAAGGGTGGCGTCGGGCGCCACGGCCGCTCCAAAGCGTCCCGGACAGCGCTCCGCGAGCGTTCCGGAACGCTCGGGGGTGAGGCACCCCGATCTCGGACCCGATGGCGGTGCCTGTCCTTAAGTCGGGCCTGTCCCTCTACAGGGGGCATAATCAAAAATAGTCAAGAAATAGTCTGGGAACTATTTTTTCCCAATTGTTGTGCGTTTTGGGCATTTTTGGGGTACTTTTCATTTTTCGTCCAAAATCCTCCTGTAGGGGGACCTGCCCGACCTGAGCCTATCCGGGGCAGGCCCTCCTCGAAGGAGGGCCTTGGCCGTGCTTCTCGCGCCCCCGAGAGAACGGCGGAGGCACGGCACTGCCGGCGAGCACGCGTCGGGGCCGAGCGGGGCTCGCGCAGGACGGGCCGGCCGCGAGCGGAGGAGGGCGAGGGGGGGAGCGCCCGAGGGCGCCGAGGAGCCTCGGGCGTGCGCGCGGCGGCGTGGTGGCCTCACGCGGCAGCACGCGGCAGGCCCACGCCGTGACGCTTTTTCAGAGGGCAGAAAAGCCACCCCGATAAGAAAGCCACCCCGACGCGCGAAGCCGCTTCGGAAACGCACCCACGAAAAGAATCGAACAAGGCAGGGCTGTTTGGTAAACGCCCAGGGCCGTTTCGTAAACGCCAATTGTCTGGTCCGAGAGGTTTTTCCTCCCTTGATTTTTGCTGGGGGGATCCCGAAGCGGTGCGGTGACCGTGCGGTGACCTCGAAGCCCTTAGAAAACCTCACCGCACGGTCCGTTCCCACACTATTTTGGGAACCTTGGGGAGGCCCCAGAGCCCGAGATGCCCTGGGAGAACGACCCCAGTCCCGAATTTGTGCGGTCACGCCGATTCCTCTCCGACTCACCACGCAATGTGGTCGCCACACTGTTTGGGGGCCCTCGGAACTTGTGCGTGGGTTGTGCTGGCACCGCCAGGATCGCTCCAGCTTGACAAATCCCCTTTTCCCCATCGCGCAGACTGTGACTGCTCGATGTCGACACGTTTCGGGCCACGAGCCGTGTTCAACCTTGAACGCCCGCGCTGGGGTCGCAGCCGCGTCGAAGCGACGGGAACCAACCGCACGCGGGCCGCCGTCCAGGCTAGTCGCCTGGAAATACCAGGGAGCTCGCGCGAGACCTTGCGCGGGCGGCTCGCGCGCGAGTGTCCGCGCGGACGGCCTGGGCTGCTCAAGTCGCTCCCGCGGCTTTCAGAGCACGCCTCATGGGGCCCAGAGGGCTCCTCAGGCTCCTCCTCCTCGTCCTCCTCCTCCTCCTCCTCCTCGTCCTTCTCCTCTACCCCCCTCCTCCTCCTCTTCCTCCTCCTCCTCCTGGTCCTCCTGCTCCTTCTCCTCCTCCTCCTCCTCCTCCTCCTCCAGAATGGCGCCACGAGCTGGAAACACCTTGCGCCACGAGCACCTGTTTAACGATCGGCCTGCTGTCAGGGAGGGGGTGCATGTGGTGTGCCTGTCGCACTGCCCCGCGGAGCGGCACACGCGGGCCCCCCCCCAATGGCGCCCAAACCTGGGGGCACCTTGGGCGAGGAGCGCCTTCGGCACCTGCACGCCTGCGGAGGGGCGCGTCAAGGACCCCGGGGTCAGCGACGCGAGAAACCCAGGCTCACTCTCGAGGACCTCGGGGCACACACGAGAGTGCGCGCACGCACCAAGCACGCGTCGGCACACGCGCGCGCAGCGCTCCGCCCCGGCAGCAACGTGCGGCGCCCTGGCCCGCTGCGCTATATGTGCCCTGCAAAGGGTCGGAGGGCGTCGACTGCCCACCTGCGCCGACCCTGGCCAGCCGAGGGTCGGTGTGCACGCCGTCTTCGCCCAAGGCAGGGGGGGGGGCGGGGGATGCGCCGACCCTGGGCCCGGGACGGGCTCGGCCGGGGCCGGTGACTCAGTCGTGCCCCCGTCGCCGAGGCGGGAGAGGGGGCATCATGCACCGAGGCGGGGCCCAGGCACGGGCCTGGCCACAGGCGGTGCAGGCGTGCAGCCGGCACCCTCCGCCGGGGCGCGCGCTTTCTGCCGCGGCGCGCGTCGGGCCCCTCGTCGGCGCAGGCCGCGCACCCCGCCCGCATCCTGCCTCTCGGCGTCGAGGCGAGAGGCGCCCGCGCCTATTCCCTACGCCCTGCGGCCCCGGCTCTGCCAGGGGGCCGGAGCAGGCAAGGGGGGCGGGCGGTGAGTGCGCCCGAGGGCAGCGGAGAGGACAGCGAACGAAGGGGGCCACCTCGGGCCTTCTCGAGGCCGTCTGGACAGCTGAGGGCCGACTGGAGCCGCTTGACCCAGAGCCATCCAGGCGTGCCCCCGTTGTGCAGGACTCCTGCAAACGCTTGGCGCTTTTTCGCGGAGGCTGCCTATTTTGGTATGGGGGAAACGACAACTGAGGAAAACAGGTCCTGGATCCTGGGGCCTTCCCTCAGTTCCAGTTTTTCATCCTGAACCGTTTCCTGACGCTCCTGGGGCCCGTGGAGAGCCCCGAGAGCCCGAAAGCGACGAACAACCTAAGGACCTAAGGACCCGTTTTCCTCAGGACCCGCTTCCCGCATGGCGACCATTGCCCAGGAAGGCAAGAGGCTAGAGGCTGGCCTGTTGGGACGGCAGGCGGGACCTGCTGGAGGCTGGGCGGCTCGCTGGACTAACGCCCGCTCCCCCCGCGCCCTTCGGGCAGGGGGGCGGCGAGAAGGCCGAAATCATTGACTTTACAGAAAAGTGTTGGTCACATGTTGGCTTCCTGGGGGGGGAACCAAATTGGGGAGCGCCCCTCCTTTGATCGATATCCCCCAAGATGGCCCAAAGATGGCCCCCAAGGAGGCTCTGAAAGGCCCCAAAGATGATACCCACAATCTGCCCCCAAGAGACCCCCAAGACGCCCCAAGAGGCACCCCAGAGGCACCCAAGACGCCCCAACAGACCTCGGCGAGAAGGTTTATGCCGCTGCATTCTACTCCATGTCTGTCAGGGCATCGTTTCTGGATGGGCTGGTGGGGTTCCGCGAAACGTCTAAAATATCAAAGACACGCTGCCGTGTGGAAGCCATCAGCGTACTACCATTGAAGAAGCACCAGGTCTCCAGGCAAAAAAGAAGGAACGGCACGCAGATGGGCTGCTGACGGCGCCGCGTCATTCATACTCTTTCTCCTTCCGAGTCTGGAAACCCAGGGCCTTCCCACGGGGCCTGCCTTTTCACGATGATGCGGCCGTGCGTTTTGTTTGCGACCCAAGGGCACCGGGAGGGCCCCATGCAATTGCCACACATGTAAATACCCTGAGACGCACCCAAGCGTTCTACACTAAGCGACAAGAGGACCTGGACCAGAATCCTTTTGGCCGGTGACAACACAAGATTTGACTCTGGTCATGCAAGCTATATGGGCGGCGCGCGCATCGCGCGACTCAGGGGACAGTCCAGGTTCGAAAAGGAAACGGTGGTGGGAACGAAGGGCAGAACAAATGACGGAAGGGGGGCAACACAGTTAACGCGACAGCAGCAGTGAGGCAGCGAAGTGAGAAGAGGACGACAACAAAAGGAGCAGGATGAGCAAAGAGGGTGGCGGTCCATCTTCCAGTGGCACGCTGCACAAGCAGCGCGGCACGCGCCGTGTCGCTCTGGCGCTCGAGAAGATCAGTGTTCATAGGTAGTGCCAGGTTCTCCGCTTCCTTCCTGCTCCGTGCAGCGCGGGAGCTGAATGCCAGCAGGCGCGCCGCCAGGTCTTCGGGACGCGCGGGACGTCACTCCGCTGGACTCCCCAGCAGCCCTCGAAAGTGGCGACGATTTCGCAGATCACAGCCGTCCAGGAGTGGCGAGGGCTAATTTAGGTCCGCGTGGGACGTCACTCTGTTGGACCCCCCAGCAGCCCTCGAAGGTGGCGACAGTGTTGCAGATGGCAGCCCACTAAGGATGGAGAAGTCTAATCCCCCGGACCCCCCAGCAGCCCTCGAAAGCGGCGACACTTTCGAAGATCACAGCCCCCCAGGGATGGCGAGGTCCAATTTCCATCCGCGTGGGAAGTCACTCCGCTGAACCCCCCAGCGGCCCTCGAAAGTGGTGACAGTTTCAAAGATCGCAGCGCCCAGGGAGTCCCCGAGGCAGGATGACGAGGTGGGAGGCAGAGTAGCAGGCAGGCAGGAGGGAAGAGAGGAGAAGGGAGGCGGGAGGCGGGAGGAGACGCGACCGCAGTGCTCCATCCAAAACGAAAACCCAACACAGGAGGGTTGGGAAAAACTTCGGAAGTCCGCGCAACACTTCGCCGAACCAGCCAGCACCCCTCCGCGCGGCAACCCTCACATGGCGCGTGGACCTTGATGCGCGCTGCGGGGTTGGCACCGAGATGGCGCCGCTCCAGGGGCGGGGGCCCGAAGGTCGGCGGGGGAACTGCCCACGGGCGTCTGAGGCTTGTCTTTGTGCGATGTTCTACCGCTCTCAGAAGGGGACCTGAAGCTTTGTTGCCACATGTCGCCTCGCGGGGCCCCCCCCAGGCCCTGGAGCTGTCAGAAAACGTTGTAACCAGCAAAGCTGGCCTCAGGGTATCCGTGGACCCGTTTGCCTCGGGACCCCTTCTCAGACCCCACCGTCGTGATGCCAATCGCAACGTGGACACCCCGAGGTCTCGACCCCTCCCCCGGGACCGCAGCTCTCATCCTGCATCGTTCTCTACTGACGGTCCCGGAACCTGGCGAAAACCCAACGAGGCCCAGAATCGCAAGGAACCTTCGATTATGGCTGACTCGAGATCCGACGCCGCGCAAAACACATGTTTGCCAGAGCAGACGCCAAACAGTTAGATGTTGCATTGTGGATTTGTATGCTATCTGGCGCAAGCGGTGAAGTTCAAGCTACGTGATGTAAGCTATGTCGTGCTGGTGATAGTCCAGGCTATGTGGTGCGTGCTATGTGGGGGGAGCTATGCGGTGCAACCTGAGTGGTGTGAACTAGGAGGCACAGGCTGTGCGATGCAATATGAGTGGTGCAAGCTGCGTGGTGTAAGCTAGGTATGTGGCACAAGCTATGTGATGCTAGCTATGTGGTGTAAGCTATGTGGTGGGAGCTATGCGGTGCAACCTGAGTGGTGTGAACTAGGAGGCGCAAGCTGTGCGATGCAATATAAGTGGTGCGAGGCTGCGTGGTATAAGCTAGGTATGTGGTACAAGCTATGTGATGCTAGCGATGTGGTGGAAGCTACGTGATGCGAGCTACGTAGTAAGATATGCGCAGTATACTTAAATCTGTCAACTTCAGAGTTGACGACTCCGCTGCTCGCCAGATCATCCAGCCCACCCACCCGCAACTTCGTTTGCAAAACCCATGCAGCAGCGACTGCAATGACTGCTTGGCCATGACTGGCGCATCTCTGCGGCCGCGCTGGCGCGCACAAACTCGTGCGCAGAGTGGCCAACTGCTATGGCACGGCCGATGCGGCCGCGATGGCGCTTTCCGATGACCAACGCGTGTCGAAGGCCGTGCTGGCGCGCGGGCACTTCAATGCGGTCGGTGTCTCGGGCGGGCGCGGTACCGTGATGACGTCGACATCCGCGGAACCGGCGATGGTAGTAGCGATGGTGGTGGCGACGATGACGATGACGACGGCAGGGCCAATGAGGGCGCCGATGCTGGTAACGTCAATGATGTTGAGAATGTCAATGTGTCGGTTACGGGTTGCGAAAGTGCTTGGGTGGTGATGGCGGCAATGGCGGCGAGTGTCGATGGCGATGACGTGATTATGCGGCGCTGATGAGGGTGATGGTGAGGAAGCGCGCGCGCGCGGAAATTCGAGAACCCTGGCAAGTATGTTGTAACATGCGTGTTTTCCAGACGTGTTTGCAGACCTCTATTTTGGAGAGAGGAGAACGTGATCCACCGCCGCTTCACTATGGAAAATTCCCCCCCTCTTCCTCCGGAACCTGGGAGTCCCCCCCCCTCCGAAAATCCCCCCACCCACCCCTGCTGGACCCCCCCCCCTTCCCCCCCCCCAAACCCCCACCCCCCCCTTCCGGAAAATCAGGGGTCCCTGCCGATTCGAACCCCCCCCTCCGGAAAACCGGGAGGGGTCACTACCAGTTCGAACCCCTCCTTCCCCTCGAAAACCAAGGGGGGTCACTACCGATTCGAGCCCCCCCCGGCACCCCCGCTCGAAAACCAGGGGGAGTCACTACCTGTTCGAACCCCTCCTCCCCCCCCCAATCCATCATGAAAAGGGGGGGGTCACTACCGGTTCGAACACCCCCCTCCCCCCCCCCCCCCCCAAAAAAACGAGGGGAAGGTCACTACCGGTTCGAACCCCCCCCCCCTTCGAAAGCTGAAGGGGGTCACTACGGGTTCGAACCCCCCCCCCCGAAAACCAGGGGGGGTCACTACCGGTTCGAACCCCAACTCCCGGGTTCCTACCACCGTCCGCACCACATCCCCCACTGCTGTCCCCAGCACTACTGTCCTCACCACCACTGCTCCCACCACCGTCCCCACTGTCCCCAGTGCCCCACCACTGTCGCACTGTCCCCACTGTCCCCACCACTGTTCCCACCACGGTTCCACTCTCCCCACTTTCTCCACGGCCCCAACCACTGTCCCATTGTCCCCACTGTCCTACTGTCCCACTGTCCCCGCCGCTGTCCCACTGAGCTGTCCCACTGTTCCCACCTCTGTTCCCACCACTGTCCCCACTGTACCTCTGTCCCATTATCCCACCGCCGTCCTCGTCCTCACCACTGTCCCCACCACCACTGCACCATCCACTGTCCCACTGTTTCCACCACGGTCCCACCGTCCCCACACCACTGTCCCCACCACCACCGTCCCCACCACTGTCCCACTCTCCCCACTGTTCCCACCATTGTCCCCGCTGTCCCCACCACTGATCCCACCAGTGTCTCACTGTCCCCACTCTCCCCACCATTGTCCCACCACGGTCCCACTCTCCCCACTTTCCCCACAGTCCCCACCACTGTCCCGCTGTCCCCACTGTACACACCACTGTCCAACTGTCCCCGCCGCTGTCCCACTGTGCTGTCCCACCGTCCCCACCACCACCGTCCCCACCACTGTCCGCACCACTGTCCCACTGTCCCCGCACCATTGTCCCCACCACCACCGTGCCCACCACTGTCTCAGCATCCCCACCATTGTCCAACTGTCCCGAGGAGCGGGAATCGTTTGCCGGCGGCGAGGGGGGGGAGGGGTTCGAACCGGTAGTGACCCCCCCCCGCTCTTCCGGAGGTGCATGGGGGCGGGGTTCGAACCGGTAGTGACCCCCCCCCCGTTTTTTGGGGGAGGGGGGCGGGGTGGGGGGGTTCGAACCGGTAGTGACCCCCCCCCTTTCATGATGGACTGGGGGGGGGAGGGATTCGAACCGGTAGTGACCCCCCCCCCCCGGTTTTCGCGGGGGGGGGGGGACGGGTTGGGAACCCCCAGTGACCCCCCCCCGGTTTTCCGCCAGCAGCGGTAGAATACGCTCTTTCCTATTTTGCAACGCTGCGAGCACCAATGGTTTTGGACCAACTTCGACACGCTCGCGTGGTGGCGCGCGCGCGTGGCCCGCATGCTACTAGTTGACACGGATTCGTGCTCTGGGCGCATGCTGCAACAACGCGGATGTACCGCGAGGTGAGATGAGAATGCGGGTGTTTCCATACGATGTCAGCCAATGCGCGCGGTCGGAGCATTTGCAAGATTTGTGATTACGAACCTACGGTTGCTGTGATCTTCGTGCTGGCATATGTGCAGAACTGCTGTGGTCGGTATGAAGTCGATATGAGTGAGTGCGCGCGCATGGACTTTGTGCAGTTTGTTGCCAGGGAGTATTGAAAACATCGGTTACAGTAAACGAGTGTGCGCGGATAGCAGTCCTTGAAAGAGACGAGTGGGCGATACCGCTCTGGCTGGGATGGCATGAACTCCTATGGAATGTGAGCGATGAGGCAGCATCAGATGTACCTTGCCGGGCCCCAGGAGGCGTCCAGAAGTCTGACGGGGAGAGGGCGGTCGACTCTGCTCTCCTTTTGGAGGGAGAACCTACGCGGCCGCCCGCACGAGGCGCCCACGGAAAGGGCACCGGGCGAACCCTCGGCGGACCCACCCGGCGCACGAGGCGCCGGCGAGGCGCCCACGGGCGGGCGCCAACGGGGCACCAGGCGAAACCTCGGCCGACCCCTCCACTTCCTCCTGCAGATGAGCAGGAAGCCCCAGAAATCCGAGCGCATGAGCAGGAAGCCCCAGAAATCCGAGCGCATGCTGGGAAGCACAGGATCGCGCAAGACCAGGACCAGAGCCCTATAGATCCCCTCCTTCTGCGGCCCTTCCCGAGCCGGATCGATCTGCAAGGGCCCCCCAGGACCCGGATCTGGCCGCAATCGCCCAGGACGCAACAAAAAACTGCGACGCCCAGCCCTCAGGGGCCCTTCACGACGAGAAAGGCGCCCATGCACCGTACCATGCTTGGACTCCCCTGTAGGTCCCACTCCAACGCGGTGCGGTGCACACTTGTTCGGCGCTGCGGGCCGAACGCCTGTGCACCGTGCCATTCCTGGGCCGAAGATCGACGACGTCTCGGGAGACGTCAGCGCGGCACGCTGCCTGCAGGGTGGCCGCGGACTCACGACGCGGCGGGGGCCTCTGAAGCGACCCCCGCTGCCCTCGGGCTGAGGCTCTCTCCCCGGCGAGCCGTCCTCGGCCACGAGTCGGTTTGCTGTTGACGGTGCCAGGGCCCGGCGAGGGTCCCCCCGAGGCCACACATGGCAGGAACCCTCACGACCCGGGGGCGTCCGACAGGGGGAGTCGCAAATCATGGCCCGAGGCACGTGCGCGGCCCAAGGGGAGGAGGAGGAGGAGGAGGAGGAGGAGGAGGAGGAGGAGGAGGAGGAGGAGGAGGAGGACGACAACGGCGACGACGACGACGAGGACGACGACGACGACGACGACGAGGACGACGACGATCACGACGACAAAGAAGACAACGACGAGAACAGCGGCAAGAACGACGACAACGACGACGACGAGCACGACGTCGACGAGGACGTCGGCGGAGGAGGGAAGAGGGGGAGAAGGGCACCGCGGCCCGCGGAGGTGCTCAGACGCCGCGCCACTCTGCTCGGCGGAGGGCGCCTGGGCCCGGGTCACTCGAAGTTGAAGAGCTTCTCCAGATTCTCGATGTTGATCCTTGAGCATCGTTTCACCGATCCCCATCCCCAGCGGCGTGGCCTGGGCCCCACTGGCCGAGTTACCCCCCTAGATGGGGATATAGGTCGTTCTCGTCGGGCGTCGAGGGGTGCATCCCCAACTGGGGTGGTAATTTGGTGGGTCTCGAAGGGGATGGGGATGGGGATGGGGATCGGTTAACCGATACCGAACCCTGGGGGGCTCGGGGCTCGAGGCGCGCGGGCTGAGGCACGACGAGCGAGGCGTCTGCAGCGCCCTGGCCTCTTCCAAAGGACCTCCGCGGAGGCCTCCGCGGAGGCCTCCGGGGACCTACAAACAGGGGGGGGGGGGGGGGGGGGGGGGGGGGGAGGCCTCCGCGGGAGCCTCATGGGACCTCCGAAGGCCTTCCGGAGGCCTTCGGGGGCCTCCATGGCACCTCCAGATCGCAGGGGCAGCGGAACAAGAGAGGCGGGCAGAGAGGCGGGAAAGAAGAGAAAGAGAGAGAGAGAGAGAGCGAGAACAGGTGCGCCAGCTGCGCCCTGCCCCACTCCGGCCGACCCCTCCTCCACTGCAGGGGCGCGGTGGGCTCCCTCCCCTCCAGAATCCCCAGGTCCGATTCTTGTTGACCTTGCCCTTCTTCGTCAGCGCCAGGACCGCCGACTGCGTGCAGGACGAGGCGGCGGGGAACCGCCGCTTCCCGGACGCGCCGCTCGTGCCCGTCCGCGCGCTGCCCGCCTCGCTGGCCGCGTCGCTGGCCGCGCCGGCGTCGGAGGCCGCCTTCTGGGAGCGCTGCTCCTGCTGCTCCCTCTTCCGCCGCGCCTCGCGGCTGCGCAGGTGCCACTCCTCGAGGTAGTCCTCTCGTCAGCAGGAGGCGTCCCGTACTCCATCGTCGTGAGGGCCGAAGGCTTGAAACGTCCGTTCGGGTACCCCTTCCGGGCCCCCTCTTGGAGCCGTCCTGGGGCCTTCATGGGCTGTCTTGGGGGCCTATTGGGCCTTCTTGGGGCTCTCTTGGGCCGTCTTGGATCCCTGTAGGGAGCCTCCTGGGCCGTCTTGGGGCGATCTTGGAGGCCCCGCGCGCCGTCTTGGATGCTCTGCAAGCTCCAGAGACGAATATTCTAAAAAGATCTGTCTCCCGAATGGAGCGGGGCCATTTTTGACTCTGCAGGCCCTCCTGGGGCCTCTTTGGGGGCCTCTTGGGCCGTCTTGGGGGCCTCCTGGGCCGTCTCGGGCGTCTTGGAACAACATTTCGGCGACCTCGGGCCGCCTGGAAGCAATTCGAAAGCCTGCCGCACGTACCCAGGGAAGGCCGAGAGCCGCCCCGGGACAGGGGCCAGAGGCCGGGTGCTCAAGTCAGGGCTCCCCGGGGCCGCCAGGCCCCCCTCTCCGTGTGGATATATATATATATATATATATATATATACATATGCATATATATATATATATATATATATATATAATATATATAGATATATATATATATATCGCGCGCGCCTCGCGCGCGCTCAAGGTCCTATATATATATCTATATATATATATATATATATATATATATATATATATATATCGCGCGCGCCTCGCGCGCGCTCAAGGTCTAGCTAGGCTTGATGGGCGAGCGCATGGAATATCATCCTCGTCGTTTCTTGCATCCAGGGACTCTCTTGGAGGCCCTGCGCAGGCCTCGGAATCGTATAGACGGGGAACTGCGGAAACGCAAGAATCATTGATTGCCGTTCGGTATTCAGCGATTTGGGGCCCTCGAAGGCTTCCTGGGTTCTTTTCTGGGGCCTTCATTGTGGTCTGCTGTGCAAGAGTAGACAGGGGGCGAACTTGGAAAACAAAACGGAATGGTGGGATTTCCTTTTTTTTTCAAGTTCTAGTGCCTGGGCTGTGGGGTAGACGTTTTCTGCATGCAGGCCACGGCCTGTTGGGATGCCTCTCGGGGTCTGCGTGCAAAAATAAGCAGGGGGTGGGTTTGAACAAAAAGAAATTTTAAAACTCCACTACTTCAACTTATGCGATCATGGGAACTCGCTTTCTACAATGGTCAAGGAGGACACGAAGACGATCCAAGCGAGTGCCAAAACAGCGTCAGAGAGTTCAACAGCATTCCCGAAACATTTTTGAATGTGACCCCGAAGTCTTGATGGGGCTCGAGGAAGAGGATGGGGAGTAGGAGTCCCAACTGAAAAACAAGGAATCTATGGAATTCCCTTTTTTCGAATTCCTCGGTCTTGGAGCGTTGGAATCTGGAAAACGTGAGAAGGCGAGAACAGTCTGCAAAAACCACTGGAATGCAACGATGTTACCCTCTTCGGGCTCTCTCGGGACGGCTCTCGAAGCTCTCTTGGGCTGTTTTGGGGGCCTCGTCGGGGATTGTTTGAAAGCCTCTCAAGGGTCTGGGGTGTGTTGGAGGCCTCTGGGGGGTCCCGGAGTCCTCTCAGAGGTCTCTGGAGGCCTCCTGCTCCCGCTCTTGGGCTCATCTTGGGCCTGTTCTGGGGTGGTCTGGAGCTGTCCTGGGCGCCTCTTCGGCAATATTGGGACCGTCTTGACCCGTCTTGGGGCCGTCTTGGGGGCCTCTTGGGTGGTCTCGGGGCGGTCTTGGGGGCCTCTTCGGCCGTCTTGGAGCGTTGGAAGCATGAAATGGTGAGAAGGCCCAAAACCATGGAGAAAAACATAACAATTAACGACTTTAGGTTCTCCGGGCGCTCTCGGGAGGCATCTTGGAGCTCTCTTGAAATCTTTTGGCGGCCTCCTGGGAGCCTGGAGGGCTGCCCGAAAGCTATCCTGGGTTGCTTAGGAGCGTCTTGGGCCTTTCTTTGACGTTCTGGGGGCTTCTTGGGGTCGTCTTAGGCTGTCCTTGAGCGTTTTGGGGGCTCCCCGGGAGGTCGGGAAGCGCGGTACCGCGAGCGATCCGCAGATGTTCCGGGAAGGTGTGGGACCCCCAAGAGGAAGGGGCGCGCATTTGTCGAAAAAAAGAATCTCTGAAATTCCCTTCTTTTCAATATTCCTCGGTCTTGGAGCGTTGGGAGCCGGAAAACGTGAGAAGGCGAGAAAAGTCTACAAAAACCACTGAAAATCAATGTTTGTACCCTCTTCGGGCTTTCTCTCGACGGCTCTCGAAGCTCTCTTGGACTGTTTGGGGGGCCTCGTCGGAGCTTTCTTGAAAGCCTCTCAGGGGTCTGGGGTGTGTTGGAGGCCTCTGGGGGGTCCCGGAGTCTTCTCAGAGATCTCTGGAGGCCTCCTGCTCCCGCTCTTGGGCTCATCTTGGGCCTGTTCTGGGGTGGTCTGGAGCTGTCCTGGGCGCCTCTTCGGCAGTCTTGGGGCCGTCTTGACCCGTCTTGGGGCCGTCTTGGGGGCCTCTTGGGCGGTCTTGGGGGCCTCTTCGGCCGTCTGGGAGCGTTGGAAGCATGAAATGGTGAGAAGGCCCAAGACCTTGGAGAAAAAAAAACACTTAAATTAGCGGTTTCAGGTTCTCTGGGCGCTCTCGGGAGGCCTGGAGCTCTCTTGAGGTCTCTTGGAGGCCTCCTGGGAGCCTGGAAAACCGCCCGAAAGCTATCCTGGGGTTGATTGGGGGCGTCTTGGGCAATTCTTTTACGTTGTGGGGGCTTCTTGAGATGTGAGCGAGGTGGAGGATGCCCTGGGAGGGGGCCCGGGGTATTGTTATATATATATATATATATATATATATATATATATATATATATATATGCACACACAGGTAGCATCCCGCAGGTGTGGATAAGAGTGAGAGGGCGGCGGGGACGTCGGCAGTCTGCGAAACTCTGAAGAAGCCCGCCGCAGGCGCCGTATTTTTACAAATTATACAACGAGCCTGCCGCAGTCATCGATCTGTTCGTTAACGCACTGTGGGTGGGTCGCGGGTGGGTCGCGGGGTGTGTCGCGGGTGTGCACGTGTGGGTCCCTGGCGGGCCGCGATTGGGTCGCGGGAAGGTCAAGGGTGTGTCGCGGGTGGGTCACGGGTGGGTCGCGGGCCGGGTCGCGGGCCGGGTCGCGGGTGGGACGACGCTAACAAAAAGCAAAACATACAAAAGCGCAACAACAAAAACAACAATCCGCATTACGGAACCTCACTTCAGCCACGCGCCAAGGGACAGAGAATGACCGTACGGTCCCCTGACTATGATATATCCGTATATGAATATGCGTATGTGTATGTGTGTATGTATACGCATCTGTGAATACATGAACTACCAAAGAATGCTTGAACGTAGGGATTCTTACTTCTGTCCTCAGGAACTGGACCGTGTCTGCGGTCTGGCGGCCATGTGGCCGCCGTCGCCGCCCCATCGCCACCTCGCTTCCGCCCGTCGTCTGGGCCGTGTCTTGGGACTGGCGGCTATGTGGCCGCCGTCGCAGCCCCGTTGCCGCCTCGCCGCCCGTTCCTTGGCCTGTCTGTCGTTCTGGCGGCTGTGTCGCCGCCGTCGCCGCCCCGACATAGATTGTACAAGATTGATTGTACCCCCTAAAACCACCAAATATATTGCACCACTGATGTTCACCAGATATTTTGCACGGCAGATAGTGCACCACAGATACTGCACACCATAGATTGCAAAGCATAGATTGCACAACAGAGATTGCACAACACAGACTGCGCAAACTAGCTGTACCATATATCTATGTGTTTCGTTCCACACACACACACACAAACTTAGCAGCACCGATTGCACCACATAGATTGCACCACGAATCTTTCAAAGCAAAGAATACACAACATCGACTGCAAAACCCATATCGCACCACATGTACTGCACAACATGCATTGCGCCACTCAGATTGATCCACATACATTGCACATCATACATTGCGCAACATAGTTTGCGAACCCGCAGTGCTGCACGCCAAAAAGTGCTCCACCGATATTGCATAGCATACCTTGCACAGCACAACATCGATTGCACGACATCGGGTCCACCACGTTGAGTGCTCCCACATGGATTGCGTCGCATAGTTTGTACAGCATCGATGTCACAGCATGCGCTGCACAACACATCTTGCACCTCGTAGATTGCACAAGAAAGTTTGCACAACGTCAACTGATACGGATAAATTGAAACACATCGATTGCACCCCATATATTGCACGACATAGATTGCTCCGCATAGTTCGCACCACACGTATTGCTAAACACGCACGCACACACACACACACACACACTGCATGGGACTCACGCTGGCCAAAAATATGTATATACATCAAATAGATAATGCATGCGCACATACCTGCCCAGTCCCCGAAAAGGTATCCCCCTGACGGCGGTGACGAATCAGTCCCCACATCGGCCAGGATGGCCCTCGTCGGACACGGCGGGGCTGTGCAGGAGCCTCCCGCGGAGTCCTTGTTGACCTCGTGCCAGATCTCCGCCTTGTGCTGCTGCTCCTCTGGGTCCAGGAGCAGGTACGAGTCCAGCTCCTCTCCGGGCAGGCCCTTCGATGTTCGATCACTGATCCCTCGACCATCGATCCTGACATCGTCGGTCTCCGACCCTCGATCCCTCGATCTCTCGATCCCTGCCCTTCGATCCTGCAACCTCGACAAGATCTCTCAATCCTTTGATCTTGGACCCCTCGATGCCCAGGCCGAAGTGAGCTGAAGCTCCAAGGCCCGCTGAAGGGGCACACGAACTGCCACCCTGGCCGTAAAATTTGCTGGACAGGCGCGCCTTTCTTCACCCCACCAAGCACCTCTTTCAGGAAACCGGAAACGGCGAATCTGATAAACCAGCACACAGTCACTCCCGAGAAAAGTGCAGCCGTCGGCAAACAAATCTTACATGGTTCGTTTTCTCAGGCTGGATCTGGCAAAATCCTGTTTTACAGAATCCTGGTTCCCAGATCCCGACGTCGTCAATGTAGACCCCCGGAGGTCGCAACCCATTCCCTGGGAACGTCTTTTCATCCTGAATAGTCTTTTGACGGGCCTGGGACTCGGTAATGGCTCCGAGGGGCTGAACACTGCCGAAGAACCTCCCGCCACATTTTTGGCGTAACTCGCTGAGGTCTGGATTTCCAGGGCCCTGGCCTACCTCCCCTGCCGCCACCCTCCAGCTGTGCACAATGACTTCTCTCCAAGACTCAACACTGGTGTGCAGTTCTCAGTTTGCTCGTAGCGAGGCCTTCTGTGGGAACCCCTGAGACCCGAGACATATTGCTGCGGACGCAGAAAGCTCTGCTGCAATACCGCCCATCCCGCCTGCGCTGAACTGTGCACGCAACTTACTTGCTTCATAGATTCGGGATGAAACGTCACACGCTTTTATAACACTGCCTCCCCCGCCGCCACCCTCTGGCTGGATCCTCGTCGTCCATGTCACTGAGGCTCTCCTCGTGAGCCCCGGCGGCCGCCGCCGACTTAGGGGTGCCTGGCGCCGAGGGCTGGCCCTGTGCCGCCTCTGCCTCGAACTGCCTCCCAGCCAGCAGGCCCTCGATCCTAGGGAGGCTCGAGAGAAAGGGGAAGCTGGAAGGGGGAACCTCCTCATCCTCCTCCTCCTCCTCCTCCTCCTCCTCCTCCTCCTCCTCCTCCTCCTCCGCCTACCACCCTTCCTCTTCCTCCTCCTCCTCCTCCTCCTCCTCCTTCTCCTCCTCCACCTCCGCCTACTACGCTTCCTCTTCCTCCTCCTCCTCCTCCTCCTCCTCCTCCTCCTCCGCCTCCTACCGTTTCTCTTCCTCCTCCTCCTCCTCCTGCTCCTCCTCCTCCTCCTCGTCATAATCATCATCAGCATCAGCGTCAGCATCAGCATCATCACCCATCAACAACATCATCAGCATCATCATCATCAGCAGCAGCAGCATCAGCATCATCCTCAGCAGCATCCTCATCATCATCAGTATCATCATCACCACCATCAACATCATCACCATCAGCGTCATCATCCTCACCACCATCAACATCCTCAGAAAACATCGAAATCAGCATCACCATCATCATCACCATCATCACAACCACCACCATCACCACCACCACCACCATCATCATCATCATCATCAGCAGCAGCAGCAGCAGCAGCATCAGCATCGGTATCAGCATCATCAACATCCTCAACAGCATCATCATCATCATCGTCATCCTCATCATCATCACCATCATCAGCAGCAGCATCATCATAATCGTCATCATCAGCATCATCATACTCATGTTGCTTGGTGGTTAATTTCTCTTCCTATCTGTCTCGGCCCGTGTCGGACCGACGTGCCCCCCCCCCAGGGGCGGTCGCCCCCAGGGGGGACATCAAACTAGCTCTGCACAAACAGGTTCAGCGACCGTGGTGCAGACCCCCGAGGAGTGGGAGCCAGGTCCCCGTACACCCGTGAGGGGGGGGGGAGCGGCAGAGGCGGAGCGACAAAACTGCGGGGACGACCCCGCGACGCACCCTGGTGGGAAGGGCAGAGACAAGAGAGAGGCAAGGAGGTCGACCGGAAAGAGGCAGGAAAAAGCGCGCAGGGGAAGCATGAGGAGACCGTGGTTGCCATCGCCGAAGGTCTCGTTGTACCTCCAGCCGCCCCCTCTGGTAAACCACCCGCCGCCTCCTCCCTGGACAGGCTCCAAGCAGGCTGCCGTGCTCGGCGCCTGGGCCCCCTCATCCTCATCCTCATCCTCCTCCCCCCCCCCTCCCCCTCATCCTCCCGCTCGCCCTCCCCATCCTCCTCCCCCTCCTCCTCCCCCACCTCCTCCTCCTCCTCCTCCTCCTCCTCCTCCTCCTCCTCCTCCTCCTCCTCCTCCTCCTCCTCCTCCTCCTCCCTTTCTTCTTCATATTATTATTCTTTGTATTATTAGTATTCTTATTCTTGGTCTTATTATTATTATTACTAATATTATTAATATTATTAGTACCATCATTATTGTTATTAATAATATTACGGCCACTACTAGTTTTATTAATCATATTAGTATTACTATTATTAGTAGTATTATTAGTATTATTATCATTCGTATTATTATTATTAGTATTATCAGTCGTCTTCTTCCTTTTAATACTCTTCTTATTAGTATTAGTATTAGTATTAGTATTAGTATTAGTAGTAGTATTAGTATGCTTCTTAGTATTCATATAATTCGTCTTATTAGTATTATCATTGTTCGTATTATTCTTGTTAGTATTCTTATGAGTCGTATTCCTCCTCTTCCTCCTCCTCCTCCTCCTCCTCCTCCTCATCCTCTTCCTCCTCCTCCTCCTCCTCCTCCTCCTCCTCCTCCTCCTCCTCCTCCTCCTCCTCCTCCTCCTCCTCCTCCTCCTCCTCCTCCTCCTCCTCCTCCTCCTCCTCCTCCTCCTCCTCCCCCTCCCCCTCCCCCTCCCCCTCCCCCCCCTCCCCCCCCCTCCCCCCCTCCCCTCCTCCTCCTCCTCCTCCTCCTCCTCCTCCTCCTCCTCCTCCTCCTCCTCCTCCCTCCTCCTCCTCCTCCTCCCTCCTCCTCCTCCTCCTCCTCCTCCTCCTCCTCCTCCTCCTGCCTCCTCGGGGGGAAGTGCGCGATATGTAAAGTGGGCAGGGGCGCGAAGGCAGAGCGGGCAGGCCGGGAGCGAAGGGGAGGCTGGTGGAGGGACTTCGCTCTCGGGTGGTGTCTTGGCCCCTGGGGCCGCCGCAGCAGACGCGGCAAGCCCAGCCCCAGAGCGTCTTGCCGTCGAGGCAGTCCGCAGCCTCGCGGGCTGCCGCCAGGACGGCGTATAGCGGACTGTGGCGTGTCGTGGGTCGAGGGACCGAGGGATCGAGGGTCGGGGCTCGAGGGTCGAGGTGCGCGGGATCGAGGGCCGATGTTCGGGATCGATGTGCGCTGCCCTTCGTCGAGTGCTGCCGCACGCGGCCGGCGCCGCCCAGCGATCCTGGAGGCGGCGCCCTCGGAAGCGGCGCTGCCCGCCTCGCCCCCGAGCAGGCCCTCCACGCGGTGGTGCCGCGCCACGTCCCTGGCGATGTCCTCGATGAGCTCCGCGGACGGCTCCCGCGCGGTGAACTTCTCGACCTCCCAGGCGGCAAGGGGCCCTTGATCCTCCCCCTCCTCCCTTCCCCTCCCACTCCCCCTCCTCCTCTTCCTCCTCCTCCTCCTCCTCCTCCTCCTCCTCCTCCTCCTCCTCCTCCATTCTCCTCCGCCGCGGGAGAGGAATTCGCCGGCCCAACGGGCCAGAGGCGTGCTAAGATCTCCGGTAACTGCTCTACAATGTTTCTACTTCGCGCGCGCGGGGCGGCCCCTGGGGGTCCCCAGACGAAAAGTACCCCGACCAGGTCCCGGCCGGTCCCCGGCCGGGTCCCGGCCGGGTCCCCCCGAGCGCTCCACGAGCGCACCAACAGGGCTCCGAAAACGTCCCCGAGGACCCAAACAAAACCAAGAGGCCCGCAAGAGGTCCCCAAGATGGTACACGAGGCGTCCGAGATGCCACAAGATCGCTCCAAGACGCCCAAGATGGCCCCCAGACGCTCCAAGAGGTCTCCAAGCGTACTCCCAAGAGGGCCCCAAGAGGCAAAATTCATTGCTTTTCCTTAGGTTTTGGACATATTTTGGCTTTTCCACCTTTTCCGCTTCCCGAAGCCCCAAGACAGCCCAAGACGCCCCCAAGATCGCCCCAAGAGGGCTCAAGAGGCCCCCAAGAGAGCCCCAAGACGGCCCAAGAGGTCTCCAAGACGGCCCAAGAGGGCCCCAAGAACGCCCCAAGAGGGGGAACACGAAACAACATTTCCAGCCCTCGGACCCAAGAAGCCCCCAGGAGGTCCCAAGAGGCCCCTAAGAGGCCCCAAGAGACCCCCCAGAGGCTCTCAGGAAGCTCCCAAGAAGCCCCCAAGCGGCCCCAGGATGCCCCCAAGAGGCCCCCCAACCGGCCCCAGGAGGCCCCCCAAATACCCCCCGGGCACGCAGGCAAGCGCCAGTGATGCTGCAATATGGGCCGGCGGAATGAGCGAAGCGATTGAATAAGTTCCCCTAGATTGTTTCCGGTCCCAAGCCGTCACTTAGCCAGTGCAACAGATAACGAGTTCCCATGTTTGACGGGGTCTTCATGAAAGGCCCTTAGAGGTTGCCCTCTTCCTCCTCCTCCTCCTCCTCCTCCTCCTCCTCCTCCTCCTCCTCCTCCTCCCCCTCCCCCTCCTCCTCCCTCAATTGTACATCGCGCGAGCAGCGTTCAGATCATTGCTGGACGACTAGAAGGTGAAGACTCTGCTGGAACCGAGTCAAGTGATCACTGATGTTTACAACAAGTTCATCTTGAAAGCGACGACGGAGGATATGGGCTTGGTTGTTCGTCATTTCAGGGTGCGGAAGTGTTACAACGAGAGTTTCTGCCGCATCCAGTTCAGAATTGCGGACGGTTTCCAGATCGAGAGGACGGTGTTTTCGAAACTGCTGCTCGAACAGGCTCTGATCAAGGCATCGGTCCACCTGGGAAGTCGCCTCAAATTGGGGACAGCGCCTGCCCGACACCTCGAGATGATGACGCAAAAGCTCCTAGACCGCTCGAGGCCGAAGGGCAAGGGCCGTGGCAAGTGAGACCCGCAGCCCTGAGGGATCCGATTCGTCCCAAAGGGGTGCGAGCTCGTCCGACGACCCCGCGGGACCCCTGCTGTGCACCGTCGTGCTCGGATCCTCTCTCGGTCGTCGAGGCTCGGGATCTGTTCCAGATCTGCATCTGGGAGACCACTGTGCTGCTTGCGTCCAGTGGTTACCGACTCTCTTGGGACGCACGGTGTCGCGTCCTCCCCCTGCGCCTGAGCTTCGGCGTCCTCCGCCCCCCCCCCCGAGCTCCGCGAGGCCCGCCCCGCGCGACCTCGCGGCTCCGCCCGTCTGCCCTCGCCTGGCTCCCTTCTCCTCTTGCCCTCTCGAGAGGGCAACGCCCGTGCGGGCCTCTGCCCACCCCCCCCCCCTCGCCGCTGCGGCTGGCCTGCTCTCCTCCTGCGCTTGTCCTCTCCCCCTCCCTCGCTCCTGCTCTTGCTCTTCCGTGTCGTCGCCTCCCTCGCCTCGGCGTCGCTCCTGGTCGCCGTCGCTGCCTGCGTGCTGGGGGCGTGGGCCCCGATGCGGGGGTGCTCGGGTGCCCCAGGGGCCAGCCTGGGGCAGGCAGTCCTGGAGGCATCGGCCCCCTGTGGGGTCCCGAGAGGTTGTCGTCTCCCGCTCGCACGGGCCGCACGAGCTGCGATCGGTCTAACACTCACTCGAATTCGTGAGGCTGCACGGTGCGCTTTGCCCCGACCTCGAGCGTTTCCCGTCGAGCGAGCGACTGTCAGAGGTGCTCGGTTGTTGATGACCGTTGAGCAGCAGCGGGCATGAGATATCAGACATGCAGCGCAATGCCGAGTCTTCTTCTTCTTCCTCCTCCTCCTTCTCCTCCTCCTCCTCCTCCTCCTCCTCCTCCTCCTCCTCCTCCTCCTCCTCCCCCTGGGTCAGCGACCGTAGATGCATTTTGTCGCGCAGGGCGGCCCCGTCAGAGGAAACGCGGGGAGAGCTCAGTTGCATCCCCGCCCCACGAGGTCAAGGAGTGGCTTTTTCAACCTCGGGAGGCGCGGCGAAAGGGTGATAAAAAACAATGATCGTGTTCGGGGGAATGGGGTTGGCAAGATACAGGGCCTTCAACAGGGGTTGGGAAAATACGACTGTGGAACAAGCGCCTTCAATAGAAGCCAAAACACGGCATACAAATAAACTACTGGCGCTCCGCGCGGATTTCTTGGATCTGCGCTGGACCCCCCTTCCTGGCGCGCGGAGCTCGACAGGGGCGGCGCCGGAGGCGCCGCCAGGGGACCCCCTGGCGCCGATACAAGAAATCCGCGCGGAGCACCAAAAGTTTATGTGTATGCCGTTCGATTCATCATACGCGGTCAGATTGATGTGATCCATTCTCCCAGCCCCATCCTCCCAACCCGACAGTTGTGTTTCTGAAAGGGAGGAGGCGGGACCGGGGAGGGGAGGAGGAGGGAAGGATGGGAAGAACCTTAGGACCGATGGCGTCTGCAGCGGACTGCTCCTGAACTGCTGCGGCTAGACTGCAGCCGCCAGGAAGAAGCCTCTCACAGCCAGCATTCACCCTACAGAGAGAAATCACGCAAAGGGGTTTGGGGTTGCCGGCCCCCCCCCGAGCGCTGACGAGAGGCCCGTCGAGGGCTTCCAAGAGGGGGGCCCTGCACGAGGCCCAGGCGAGAAGGGCCAGGTCTCCTCAGGAGGCGACGAGTTGAGCAGGGACCGACCGTTCCGGCAGTCCTATAGTCATACCACGAAATTATACTACACCCAAAAATGCTCCAATTACAAAACAATGTTCTTAGAACCTAAACCCGATGCGTTAAAACAAGACAGCCCCAGCCAGACATGTTCTAAGAACATTTCGTGGAAACCACTAGACATTCTTGGAACATTGTTTGGTAGGGCTATCGGCGAGCCAGGACGCTTCGCCACTGCTTGAACGAAGCCCCGGAGAGAGAGCTCCGAAAGCCTCTCGGCAGGCCAGGGGCCTCCTGAGCCCTCCGAGAATCGGGCGGGACGAGAGGGGGGGATAGCAAAGGGTAGGGTAGAGAATCAGCTCACGTAGCTGAGTTGCTGAGTTTCCCAACGCCTCCCGGCGCCTGGAGGCGCCCATGTATCGAGGAATGGGCCCGGCGGCGGGGCCGCAATCAGCTTCATGCAGCAGATTTCGTAACCCCCCTTTTTCTATCTCCCCCCTCTCGTTCGGCCCAAGAGAAGGCACGCCGCCCCCCACTCCCCGGCCCTCCCCCATTCGAGTACGTAGGGGATCGACTACCGAATTGATGTACCCTACAATTGAGATGCCTCGTCGGATCCATGGAAAGTGCGCAGGACTCTCGTCGACCTGTGAACATTCTGCGTCTCTGTTCGCAGATTCGCCGTGGAAAATAGAACATGTGGGGCACTTCCATGCTGCAGTCGATCCCCTACTCGACCCCTCCTGGTCGGGGATGGACAGAAGCCCCTTTAGCAAAACGTGGTCTAGTGAAAAACGACCTCGGGCCCGAACCTGGCGGGCGCAAGCCTGGAAAATGACGGCCGCGGCGCCCTCTCAAGAATCGAAAACGAACATTCCACTAATCGACGTGTCAGGGTGGGGGCTCTGTCCACCCCCGACCTGGGCGCGCCGCCGAAGCCCCCTTCTGCCTCGGCCCCCGAGGACCTGCGAGAGCGCGGGCGCGGACTCGGCCGCGGGGCCCCTGGCCGAGGCCGCGCCGCCGAGCAGGGGGGCCGCGCTCGCGGGCGCGGCCGCGCCGTCGAGCAGGGCCGGCGGCGTCGCTTGCGGCCCCGCGTCCGGAAGCGCCCGCCGGAGCATCTGCCGCTGGCGCTCGTTCAGCATGCGCCTCCGGCGAAGAAGAGACGAAGAAGCCAGGAAGAGGTGAAGAATGAGACGAGTAAGTTCGGGACGAGTAAGCCAGGGAGGAATGAGACGAATAAGTTCGGGGGCGGATGAAAGAATCGAGAGTCTCTGAGATGCGGGGGCTCTGGAGAAGGCCTCCGGCGCCGCGGTCTCCTCAGAGGCGTTCCGGGAACCCTCTGAGAGCGTTCCGGGCCGCTCTGGAACGGATGTTTGCCCTCGTCCTGGCCCCGTCTGGCCAGGTCGCCCATCGCCGATCCGTCGGCGATACATCGCCGCTGCATCGCGATGCACTGGCGCCGTCGTCCATGCCTCGGCGACGTCGGCATAAAAAGACTTGGGCCCCACATCGACCCCCGCGGGCCGAGGGCGGGATGTGCTCGGGCGCCTTCGGCACTCGCGCCGGGGACTCGAGGGGCCTCCAGAGGCCTGCCTCGGGGGGATGGGGGGGGGCCTCTCGGGAGGCCTCCGCGGGGGCAGCCCCCGGGGCCTCCCCGGGGGTCTCGTGGGCCCGGGGCGGCAGCCATGGGAGCTGCCGCGCGCGCCTCTTCAGGCAGGGCGGCTGCTCGGAGCCGTCGCCCTGCCGCGCGCCCGGGTCCGCCACCAGGGCGTCGCCCTGGCGCTCGAACTCCTCGCGGCTCATGGAGGACACGGCCGTGGACATGACCTCCTTCAGCCGCAGCCGCAGCGTCCCCTCGCCGATCCTGACGACCTCCGAGATGTCCCCGGCAGAGAAGCCGATCTTGTGGTAGAACGCCGCGATGAGCAGCGCCGCCCCGACGAGGCCGTTCGGGCGTCGCCCCACGCATATCCTGGCGGGCTGGGATCCATATCCTCGGCCTCGTGGTCTAGACCCCCACGCCGCGATCCCAAGAAGCAGAGCGGCTTTGCGCGGATGCCCCGCGCGAAACGTATCCACTGAATCTCGTGTCCAAAAGATCGTGCCTCGGTGTCCGGAGCGCGAACGCATAGGTATGGATATGTTCGTCGCACGTGGTGTCCAGTCGCGGTGCATGAACTGGATGAGGCGCATCGCTGTGTTCTGGACCTGCTTGCGAGTGCGGGCTGTTTCCTGCCAGGGGCGAAAATCTAAATCGGCACCACCACACCGGAGAGGGGCCGGGGAGAGCCCTCCGGGTGGTGCAACTTCTTTCTTTTGCGGCGTCCCACTCGAGACATACCCCATCTCCAGCCCGAGGAGGCATCGTGGGCATCCTTGCTGGAAGTGTCCCGCTGGCGACGGGCGTGCCGGTCCTCCCCCCTCAGATCCTGTGAGACCATCATGTCCGCACTCGCTTCCCTCTGGCACTGCTCGCACACGAATGTCTTACACGAGCTGCACGAGAATATCCAGGAGCTGCCAGCGATCTGGAGACCGCAGGCGTTGCAGGCGCAGTCCTCGACCGTCATCAAATGTTTCATCGGGTGCCCCTTGAGGCACATGGCCTTCCAGAGCTTCCGGGCGAATCGCTCGATAAATACGGAAGGGTCCACTACTGGAATCTCCATCAGCGGCGCCCCCGCGTCCAGAGGGAAGCGGGCGTGATTTCCCAGCAGCCGCTGCATGAGCTTCACGTATGTCCCACCGATTTCCCTGACCGGTCTCCGCAAGTGGTCCGAGAAATCGATCAGGAGGTGGTGGGAGCGGCTACGCCTGCACGCAAGATAAAGGCAGGCGGAGGCAATCAACTTGGTAGACCGGCCCTGGTTGAAGCCCTTCTGAACCGCAAGGGTCAGTATTCGGCGTCCTGGCTCCTGAATGTTGGAAGCCAAATCACAAAAAGAACGACGACACGTGTTACATCAAACATGTCACAAGCTTGGCATACGTGCGTATACTCAACGAGCAACTCGCAGACCGTGAAGACATATCCCACGGCCCCCAGTGGGGCGCCAGGGTGTGACGCACCCTAGAGCTCCCTCAGTCCTGGTGATTATTGTCGCCATTACTTTGTCCGTGTTGTACTATATTTTGGTTTCTGCAGTTGTCTGTCGGCCCGACCTCCTTTCTGATGTCGAAACTTGCCATCGCTCGGACGTTCATTCCCCGTTCATGTTTCGTTGTTGTGCCTTGTTGTTTCTGTTCACACGATGATTCCCGCCGAGAAAAATCCACACGTCCGAGGAGTGCCAAAAACAGAGGGGGCCTGCAGTTCCAAAACAGAACACCGGGTGTGGTATGCCTCAGCCCCCTGGGCGCTAGAGGTTCTCCCAGGTTGCCGCAGGGACGCCACCACACTGTCAATAGAAGGCCAAGCGGCTTCCACACGCGCCCCGAGAGAGCCCAAACAGAGTTCCGAGAGATGGCCAAAGACTGCCGCAAAGGGGGCCCCGAGTCGGCTCAAGCGGCCCCCCGCCGAGAGGGCGCCGCTACGCCTCGAGAGGGCGACGACACCGCTGACCAACTTCTGTTGGTCAATGTGTTTGGTGAGCGGCTTGTCTCCTCCCGGAATGTCCAATGCTGGCTCGAAGACGACGCGTGAAGCCCCAAGGCAGCTCCAGCGCAGCGCCCCACAGCGCCACCGGCATCGCCCAAGGTGCCGAGCAGACAGAAAGCATCCCAGCATGCCACCGACTGGCGCCCACGAGGGCCCCCCGAGGCCCGCAGACGGCCCCAGTCTTGCACAAGGTCGCCTCGAAGGTGGCCCCTGAAAGCCCCACGATTAGAGGCCTCCTAGGTCGGAGTAGATGGCATCGGGGGATCGTGCCGCATCGCCGATACATCGGCGATGTATCGGCAACGCGCCGGCGATGCATCCTCGACGTCGGCGATGCATCGGCGACGTCGACGTGAAGCAAATCGAACTCCACATCGGGTCGCATCTGCGATGCACCGGCGGTGCGGCGCGATCCTCCGACCCCATCTACCAGGCCGAATGCTCCCAAGAGGCTCCTGGGTCGTCCAGCAGAGCTCCAAGAGAGCCTTACGACGTTAGCCCCAAGACGTTCCCAAGCTGGCTCCGCCTGAGTCCAGCGGCAGTAGCCGCAGCCCCTCAGGTTATCATGCCTGCGTCTGCAATTGCCACAAACAGCTTGCTCACCGTGACTACAGTACTCGTGAGACGTCCGGGCACAGCCAAACTCGCAGTCAACGCATGCCAGCTCAGATCCTCATTCATCACACGTGCAGCGCAGCCCGCACAACGCAAGGAAAAGGGCATCGCGACTATCGGTGTCGATGTGCTCTTCGAGACTCGTGTCTGTCAGCATCGCCATGGACGAATAGCCACACGATGCCGCTCGACCCAAGAGCGTGAGTCAAAGCGATGTTCCTGGTGGGGGGGGAACAGCAGGATCCAGCGGCGGCCTCGCAGTCGAGTCGAAGGCTGCGATGTGCCGCCTGGATCGGAGACTGCCCCGCGCAGAGGGAAATTGAAGTCACAGGACTCACTGCGCAGTGAATCGAGGTAAGCACGTACAGTCAGGGCCTTGACCTAAGGAACCCTGAACAAGGAACGAGGCCCCTTTTTTCCACAAGTTAAACTTCGATGTCATATCGAAAACCTCAGCAAAACCAAAGGCGAACTGCAAAACAACTAAGGAACACCGAGCCCCTCCCCAACGAAAAGGGTTCCTTCCTCAGGGCCTCGACTGTATGTGCCGCCTGGAACGGAGACTGCCCCGCGCAGAGGGAAATTGAAGTCACGGGATTCACTGCGCAGTGAGTCGAGGCAAGCACGCAGCCCTGGCTCGTGGGAGCTCGAACCACAGGTCTGTGTGGGCGACGGCCCCCTCTCCTGGATGGTCGCGTCCAGGTCGAGGCTGCTGGCGATCTTGCAGATCTCCGCGATCCCCTTGCTGGTGACCCTCTCCTGACTGGTCGTGATCTGAAACGTCCTGCCCTGCAAATACTTCGCGCCGCCCTCACCCTCCCCGAAGGAGACGTCCACGACCATGTTGCGCTCCTCCAGCACCTCGCCGCATGTGCCGCAGACCTGGGGGGGAACGCGAGGGGGGACCAACTCAGGGGGAGAAACGTCGAGGTGGCATCGGCGTTGCATCGCCGATTGATCGGCGCTAGACACCGCACGTTCCTGTTCCTGGGCCTATCGGCGATGAATGGGCGATCGGGGGGCTGGAGTATCGTTGAACCGATCCCCATCCCCAGCGGCGTGGCCTGGGCCCCACTGGTCAATTTGCCCCCGCTAGATGGGGATGTAGGTCGTTCCCCTCGGGGTTCGAGGGGTGTATCCCCAACTCGGGTGGTGGCTTGGTGGGGGTCTCGAAGGGGATGGGGAGGGGGATGGGGATGGGTTCAACGATGCCGAGGGCTGATCCCTGCGCCGATCCCCCCACCGAGCGTCGGCTCTGCCGACCGTGTCGCCCCTGCTGGGGTTCAGCACGAGGTCCGTGGAGCCGCACGCCGAGCAGGACATCATCGCGCCTCCCCGCCCCGCCCGGGGCACCCGCGCACGCAGGGGCGCGGGCGCGGCAGCCGCGCCGGGGCCCCCGCGGAGGGGCCCGCCCGCGACCCCCCGGGCGGCTCCAGCCAAAGTGGCTGCGGCCCAGCGCTGGGTGCGGAGGAGGAGAAGGAGAAGGAGGAGGAGGGGGAGGAGGAGGGGGAGAAGGAGGAGGAGGAGGAGGAGGAGGAGGAGGAGGAGGAAGAGGAGGAGGAGGAGGAGGAGGAGGAGGAGGAGGAGGAGGAGGGCCTGGCGCCCGGGGCGGCTCATCGTCGGAGGAGGGACAGGCGAGACGACGCGCGGGGGAACAATGGGAAAGGACGGGGTCAGGAGGGCAAAAGCACGGACCCGTGGGATGGGCGCTGCATCGCCGGTAGATCGGCGATGTGCCCTCGACGGCAGGACCGCCCGTCGGAGGAGGGGCCAGTCGAGACCACGGCGGCCCTCCCCGGCGGTCCTCGTGCCTGGTGGGCCTCCCGGAGGCCTCTTGTTGCCACGGCCAGCGCCGCCCCGGGAAACGGGGCCAGGATGGACCTCGGGAGGGGCCCGGGGACCGATCCTGAGCGGAGTCGGGGCAGGAGGGCCCGCTGGAGTCTCAAGTGGCCTTCCTCCGAGATCGGCACCGGCACCTCGAGCGGCAAACGCATCCATATCCATGCCCTCGCGGTCTGGAATTTGAGTCGCGGCCCCGTCAATGCGCGGTCGCATGGACACGTTCCGTGCGGGGCATCCACGATCAAGCGCCCTGCATCCACGGGGTCGTGGCCCAGGGGCTGGCCCAGCCCGTGAGGCCGTATAGATACGAAAACACCAAGTCCATAGGCTAAGGAACCTGACAGTGAGACATTTGGGAGGGCCACGAGTGACGAAAAGGGCCCTAGGAGGACCTAAAAATACCCCAAAATGGTCAAAGATGGTCAGAAAATCGTCCCCAGGCTATTTTGCAACTATTTCTGAACATTCCCCCTGTAGAGGGACACGCCCGACTTAACGCGAGAGCCCAAGAGCAGCCCCGGAGCGGGAATTGGGCGGCAGACCCACGACGACCGAAATGTGGCCAAATCCAGGGCAGCAAAAAACTGCCGTAGACGCCCCATGGACCCCCCGAAGCCTTCCAGAGACCCGAAAAAGCGGCCCCCCAGAAAGCTCATCCAGCCCACAAAGGTGTCGCACTGCTTGCTCGTTAATATGCTGCCCCGCCGCGTCGGCGCAGCCCCTCCTCGGTGCTGTGACCCCGGCGGCTGGTGCGCTGCCTTCTGCCCCTGCCACCTCGGGCCCCGCCCCGCCCCCGCACCACCACCCCCTTTCAGCTGGACCCCCTTTTGGGCCACGAGGACTGGCAGTCGCCACTCTCTGCCCCCGTCGGACGCCCAGCGAGCGGCGCGCTGGGCCGCGCCCTGGTGGAGACTGCTTCCCGCAGCCCCAAGGCTTTGCAGGTGGCCTCGCCCGTCGGCAGCTCGCGCTGTCCTCTAGGCGTGTGGGTGTCCCGCCCATCCCCATGCATCTCTGGTGGCTGCCGTCCGCGGCGCCCCCCCCCCGCGCGACGGCACCGCGTAGCGGTCCGTCCCTCTCTCCGCCTTCCCCTCGTGGGAGCCCCGCCCGTGCGTCATCGCATTGGGTTCCGCCAAGTCCCAGGGTGTGATGCTGTGCGCGGGCCTTGTGATGGCGCACGCCCTCTGCCCCACGCTTCTCGGCTGGCGAGCCGCGCGCTGGGCCGCTTCCTGCTGGTGACTGTTCCCAAAGCCCCAGCGCTTTACAGGTGGCCTCGCCCCTTTCTGCAACTTGCGCTACCCCACTTGGGGAACACAGCCCTTGCGGCTCACCTCCCGTTGTTGCCCCTCCGCCCCGGGCCCCTGCCGTGTTTCTGGCACGCGGCACGGCCCTCTCTGAGCGTTCGGGGTGCCACCCTGTTTCCTTCCCTGCCCCCTGGTGGTCGCCCCCCTCGGCGCCCCCTCGAATGGCCCCCGAAAGACCCGTCCCTGTCCTCCCCCTCGTGGGAGCCCCGCCCGTGCGCCCCTTTGCACTGGGCTCCGCCCAAGCCCCAAGGTATGAGGCCGTGCGCCGGTTGCGGGAAGGCTTCCGCTTCTCCACCGTCCGCCCCCTGCACCGTGCCTCCGCGGCTTGCAGCCCAGCCGCGCAGTCGCGCTTCGCCACTGGCCCGCCCGCCTTGGGGCAGCACTCGCAGCTGCTGCAGCGCTGGTCGCCCGTGGCCCGCTGCCTCCCCCCGCCTGGCGCCCCAGTTCTGCGGCCGCCCGCTGCTCCCCCTCCCCCACTTGCTGCGCTTCGCCCACACTGCGGCTGCTGCCCCCGCCCATGGGTGCATCGTGATGCCGCCCCGAGACGGCTGCCAGGGGCTGCCCTTCAGCCAGGCCGCCCCCGCGCGCTCGCCGCAGCCTCGCCGCGTGGGAGTGCCTCGCGCCCAGTTCCCCCTCCCCGCGGCCGCCTCCCTCGCCTCTCTTCCTCCTGCATGCTGGTTGGTTCGCGGTTCCGTGCCAAGTGCCTGGCCTCGCCCAGACGCGCGTGCGGATTGCCTCTGCCGCGCTGCGACGTACCAAAAGGATTAGTGTGTTCTGGCTCAGATCCCGGAGCTTGGGCGGGAACGTGTTCCGATGAGGTGTCGCACTCTGTATGCCAGGCCATTGTGGTTCTCCCCCGCGCGAGCTTCACACGGCAGCTCGGGGAAAAACTGCGACCGCACCTCAACCTCACAATGCCCACCAGCATACTAGCAAATGCCATGGACGAAGCAACATGGGCCAGCAGAATGCGCGATGCGGTTGAGTTCGGCGTGCGCCCTGCGGGAGTGTAGCGGGAGAAGGATATTCTTTGCAACATGAATGCTAAGAGCGGCTCCGCGCATTCCTGTAGCCGATTATTCTGTATCAGCGCGTTGAGGTTCCCAGGCTTCTGGCACAGGAAATATGATGAGCGGCCGCTCAAAGGCCACGAGGAGTTCATTTCAGCACATCCCTCACGCACTGCGTGCTCCATGGCCCCCGAGGGGCTTGCAGTTAGCTCCTCAAGGCAGTTGTGGGGAGTCTCATTTTGACGCACCCGTCACGTACTTCCTGCCGCATGGGCCCAGAAGCTTTCAGCTGGTCCCTCAAGACGGTTCAATTGAGCCTCATGTAGGCGCACCCCTCACGCACTGCGAGCACCAAGGACCCTAGAGACGTTCAGACGGCCCCTCAAGACTGCTCCTGCGAGCGTGAATCCGGCAAAGAACTCACGAATTTCGTGACCCGTGGACCTGCAGAGGCCCTCAGCTGGTTCCCAGGGCGGCTGACGGGATCCTCGATTTGGTCTACTCTCCGCGCACGCACTCCGTTGTTCATTCACCACGAAGGCACTCAGGGGGCTTCCAAGACCGCCCGATCCCCCACAGGACGCCAAGACTGCCCCCCGAAGAACATGGCAACGACTGGTGCCGACCCCCGTCGAAGCCGCACCAACCCTCCCCTGCGGGCTACACGCGTGCCCTGGCTCCTGCACCTACAGGAGCTGCGAGGGACAGGAGGCTTTCGCCTCCTTCCTCCAGGAGCTTCCTTCTGTGGCAGAGGGGGGGGACGAACGACGGGCGAACGACCGAGCGACGACGACGAACGAACATAAAGAGGTCCGAGCTCTTGAGCACAGCTGCGCAAGCGAGTAAAGTCTGCACTCGTGGCCCCCCTGGCCTGGACTCCTCGGCCGCGGCCCCGGCAGACGCACGCAGCGGCCCCGCGCGGACGCCCCCCCGCGCAGGACGCCCCCGTGGCCTCGCGCGCCCCCGTGGCACCGCGCCTCGGTGCAGCCAGGCTCGCGCTGTGACGACGTCGGACTGGCGCCTGCTGCCGCACGGATCGCGCAGCCTCGAGCGCTCTCCTCCTCCTCCTCCTCCTCCTCCGCCTCCTCCTCCTCCTCCTCCTCCTCCTCCTCCTCGGCTTGCCGATTTCGCAGAGCGTTCGACGTCGGCCGCTTCAGAGCCACCAGCGGCGCTCACCCTCGAACGCCCGCGCCGGGGTCGCCGCCGCCGCGTCCGCACGGCCAGGGCACGGGAGCGCACGTGGTCGCAGCTCGGGGGAAGGCGGGAGCACGGCCTGCGGATACGATCGTGGCTCGTGAGAGAGCGAGGCCGTGAGCCCGGACATGCGACATGCTCGTAACTCGGAGGTGGGCCAGTTGAGACGACGGCGGCCTTTACGCCCAGTCCAGATCCGCTACAAATCGCTTTGAGGCCCTTCCAGGGGTCCACTCTGACACGTGGCGGTTTCCAGATAGCATGAACCCGAAAAGGCTGCCCTCTCTTCGGAGGCCGATGCTTACCTCCGCCGGCTTCCGCCGGCGGAAGCGGCCTCGTTTTGCTTCCGCCAGCTCCCGCCGACCTTTCGCCGCCTTCCGCCGATGAAGAGATTCAAGGGGCCCTGGGACACACGAGTAAATAGATACAATAACCGGATTCCCCATATATTCCATATTTTCTGGGTTTTGTCTTCCCCCCCACTTCCTATATTTCTTACATTTTCCTGGGCATCGACGATTCATTGTGTCTGTGTGTTTTCCCCTCCTGAGAGATGCCAACCCCTTCGACCCTGGAAGGCGAGGGCCTTCCGGGGCGGATCCAGCACCAGCGACGGGACGCCTCCAGAGGGGGGGGGGCCAGACAAAGCACGAGACGCGCCAGGAAAAGGCCCCCGCTGTCTCGGCAGGCGGTCCTCCGGATGCTCGCAGCACACGTCGGCGGTGAGCGAGGAGGGGTCAGGAGGCAACTACTGGGAGGTTTTCGCCGGAAGGATTGAAGAGGATTCAGCCCCATTGGAGGGCTGTTACGCCGGAGTGGGCCTCGGATCAAGCCAGATTAAGCGGGATTAAGCGGGATCAAGCCGGATTAAGCGGGATTACGAGGGATTGAGCCGGATTTCGGACAAGGGCAAAATCAGAATTTGACCTCCCGGGAGTTGCATCCGAAGAGAGGGAATGTGAGAAGGAGAAGGCCCTCTCGGAAGGCTCGGAAGTCAGCGCCGGCCCTCTCAGAAGTCCCACTGGCCCTCTGGGCGCAGGTGGTTTCGCGGATGTTGTCTTCTCTCTCGGCCAGAACCCCTCCTTCCCCCGCTCGTGGGAGGAGTTTAGCATTGTTCCCTATGAATATACGCCCCCTCCCCCACCCGGCCGGCGGCCAACCCGGAAACATGCCAACCCCATGCGAGCCACCCCCCCCCACCAGCCCTGTCAAGAAACAATACAAAACGCACTCTGCCTCCACATTTGGAGCATGCGCGGCCAACCCGATGCGCCCCCCCCACCATCCCTGTCAAAAAACAATGCACAGTATACTTTGGGGCAAAGTCTTGAGTCATGTTCGTGAGGCCCGCGAGCACTTTGTATTGTTTTTGACAGTGACGGCGGGGGGGGGCAGCATATTCCCTGCCGTGCGCAGAGCTACCATCCCTGACAACAAAAATACAAAATGCACCTCGCGGATAGATCTGGATCATGCGCGGCCACCCCGCGATCACTGCCAAGCGGTTTTTGATAGGGACGGCGGCGGGGGTGGTGGCGCGTGGCCTGCTGTGTGCTGGCCCACCAGTCACAAGGATGGGCATTGATTTTCGACATCGATGGTGAGGGCTCGCATGTTTCCCGATGTGTGCTGTCACGTGCGCAGGCGCACCTGACGCACTCTGCACGTGCCCCGAACGTGGCGCACCTGGCGCGGCTGGAATGCGCGGCACACCTGGCGCACTCGGAGCACGTGGCGCATCTGGCGCGCCAGGCGTGCCTGGCACGCTCGGGCCCCAGGGGTGCCTGGCGCGCGTGGCGCCCCTGGCACGCGTGGCACACCTCGCCCGAGCGTCGCGCACCTGGGGTCGGCTTTGGTTCCCAGCAGCTGTCCCTTCACAGGCTCGGGTGTTACTTATGTGTCGGGAGGGCGGGTGGGAGCGAGCTAGACGGCTTGCGGGCGAGTGGGTAGCTTGACCCCTCCCCCCACCCTCTCTCTTGGGCCTGGGGGGGAGATAGAGGTGTCAGAGCGTCCAAGATGGCCCCGGAAGGCTCCAAGAGGGTCTTAGAGAGTCCACGATGCCCTCCAAGATGGCTCAAGATAGTTCAACATGGCTCAAGATAGCCTCCGACGAACACCCAAGGGACCTCAAAACGGCCGCAAGACGGGTTCAAGTGCCCTCCGAGCCCTCCACGGACCCCCCCAAGAGGCCAACATGGCTCCAAAACCGACGGCATTGTTTGCTTCTCGGTTTTTCGCCTGCGATGGGCTCTTGAAGCGTTACGATGGCCCCTGGACGGCCCAAGAGAGCCCCAAGAGGGACCCAAGAGAGCCCCAAGAGGGCCCCAAGCGCCCCAAGACGGCCCCAAGGCGGCATTCGTTGAGCCTCCGAGGGGGGGGGGGCGGGCTGAATCGAGGACCCCCCTAACTATGTTTGAACAGTGTGCCTAGGATTGCCTCTAAAGGCCTCCTAGACCCCCACAAAGAGCCCGAAGAGGACCCCAAGAGAGACCCAAGATGGCGCCAAGAGACCTCCGAACAAAAAAAACACTTCAAGGCGGTTGTTGCATAGCATGCATCCACACTTCCCTGATCAAGGCAACTCGCCTGGCGATCGGTGTCTGGATGGGTTGGTGGGGATTTGTTTTCGTCGCGACCGCAGGCGACGGCGCCGGCTGCGTCACAGGTCGGCTCTGGCTACGAGCAGAACTAATTGAACGAGCACTGGTGGGGATACTTGTTTTTGGTCGCGGCCGCGAGACAACCATCAGGCGGCGAAGGCAACGTCCGGGCCACGGGCGAAGCTAATTGGCTAAGACAGAGGCGCCGGCCGGCCCCTTCAGACGGCAGCTGCAGGCTGGGTGATACTGAACTGGCCGGCGTACTGCAAGCTCGGGCACGCGCACTGAGCAAAATGACCAGAATTCAAGTGGCCAGCGCAGGACTCGCGCAGGACCCGCGGACCTCAGTGGGCAGGTCACTGTGCTAGGTGAAGATGGGATGGCCACAGGAGTGACTCGCCGATGTGGCGCCAGACGCTGGTGGGGATACTTTTTGGTCGGCGGCTCCAAGGCAACGGTCAAGGAGCGAAAGCGGCGTCCGGGTGGCGGAACGGGGCGAATTTGCGAACAAAGCCGCCAGTGTCGGCGGACAAGCTCGCGCCCGCAAGACAAACTCGCAGTTGCACATGCACAGAACAAAATTAACTAAATTCACAAGCAAACGCACATAGGCGCAGCAGCGTGAACCGAAGTAAACGGGCTGCCGAGAAGAATGTGCGGAGGCAACGGATTGAGTCGCTGGGGCGAATGGTGGGGATACGTGAAGCGTCAAGAGTTTTCGAAGCCTTCCCCGATGACACGAAAAGCTTCTCGGAAGGCGCGGGGGCTTCTGAGAAGTCACGCCGCCTTCTGAGAAGGCCTTCTCCATCTCACTTCCCCCCCCCGCTCGCCGCCGAGCGTGAGTAGTGCAAGCGAGGGCACAGGTTTGGACAGGCTCGTCGCTCGTGGCGCGGGGAGGCCCCGACCTCCGGGGGTGGGCGTGACCTTTGAAGGGGCCCAGGGACACAAAAATAAGTAGCCAGAATAAACCCAAGCATCCCCCATAGTTTCCATGTTTCCTGGATGAGCATCCTCCCCTCCACTCCCCATGTTTTCCGCATGTTCCTGGGAATCGCCGACTCTTTGCGACCGTGTGTTTTTTCCTCAGATGCACCTTGGAGGCTCAGGGAGAGCGAAGAACAAGCGGGAGCATCGAACCTCGGCTCTAACGGCGACCCTGACGGCCGGAGCTTGAACAGGGGGGGATCTCAGCTTTGTCCAGATCGATCGCGTGCCAATTCGTCGGCCGATAGCCCACTTCTCCAATCTCTCGAGTATTGCAGCGCCCAGTCACGCACCGCAGTGCCCTCTGCAACCATAGAATTCGCCGCCCGAGGTCTCCAGAGGAGCAGGTTGGCGCAACTGTTCTGGCATAGCAACACTTTTCTTTTTTATCTGCGGGGCGAGAGCGAACCTCTTCCGCTAAAAGCTAGGCGGGCTACGCACAGCTCTAATTAGGGAGACAGGGCACAGAAAGGCGGGGCCTCAGGCGGCTGGAGTAACTCTGGCATAGCAACACGCCCTTCAATGAAAAGGGCCCGGGCCCAGACTCGACGGGGGCACGCCCAGAATGACTTAGGCGCAAGTCCAGAAACTAGCAAGTTCGCTAATCGACTTCTTGGCGGGTGGGGATCCTACGAGCATGCACTTGTGCTTGGCGCGCCGCGGCGGCGGCCCCGGCGACACGCCATGCCCTGCAAGCGGATGGCGTGCGCCGCTCCGCTCCGCTGGGCAGGAGACGTCGGGAAAGCTCGGGACACTGATGCGCCTGGGGATTGGGACGTGCCTGGCGTGCCGCGACGCAGTGGCGCGACGCGCGACGCGCTGAGCGACAGTTCTCCTGACCGCGTCTTGGAGGCGGGCCGGGGACCTGAACTGGCTGGGAAACCGCAGTGCATCGATCACGAGGGGGGGGGGGCGGAGCCAAATCCGATCGAAATCGGTCCCCGGACACCCCTCCCGGGGTCCACCTGGTGCAGTTTGTCACCCCGGATCCGCGTTTGACGGAAGACTGCCCCTGGAGAGACCGAAGACGGCCAGAGACGCTCCCCGACCCAAAGCCCGGAACCTCTGCCTCCCTCCGCCCTGCTGGCCGGAGAACCAGTGCTGGGCCACCTCGTGCCTCAGAGCCCCCCAGCCGGCTCCAGGGCGGGCCAGAAAAATCAGGCGGCGCGACGCGCGGAGCCACCGCTCCTGGCCGCGTCGGCCTCCGATGGAGGCGCCGTGCTCGCCGCGCATGGCCGCGGGGAGGAGTATAGTTCAACCGATCCCCATCCCCAGCGGCGTGGCCTGGGCCCCACTGGCCGATCTACCTCCTAGATGGGGATGTATAAGCCGTTCCCCTCGGGTTTCGAGGGGTGTCTCTCCCCACCTGGGGCGGCAATTTGCTAGTGGTCTCGAAGGGCAAGGGGATGGGGATGGGGAGCGGTGAGACGACACCGCGGGGAGGCCCCCCCCCCCCGACGCCCCAGGGCGGGTCCTGCGCCGCGGCCCGCAGCGCGCCGCGCAGCGCCCGCAGCCGCGCCCGTTCGGCGGCCCGGCGGCCTTGCGCCCCCCCGGCGACGGGCCGATCGCCGGCTGGGCGGCGGCGGCCGCTCCCCCCCGGCAGATGCCGCACGCGGCCCCCGTCTGGTGTCGGGGGAGCTGTCGTGAAGCTCCCTGGGCGGAGCTTGCAAAGGATACCCAGGAAGCTTGCAAAAGGGAGCCTCCAGGAAGCCTGGCTCCCCCCACGGCGGATGGCCGCACGATCGGCCCTCGTCTGGAGTCAGGAGAGCTGCCGTGCAGCTTTCGAAGCGGAGCCTGCAACGATACACGGGAAGCCTGCCAAGGCAGCCTCCAAGGAGCTTGCCACCACACGCTTCAAAGCTCTGCCGGAACACGCCCGCGCAAGCAGGGGGGGGCGCAAGATTGGCCAGGACACTGGGAAAGGCTGCCCAGGGAGGCTAAGAGGGAGGGAAGGGGGGAGGCAAGATGGGGGAGCGTAGTGACCGACAGTGAACCCGGCGATCTTCGAGGATGGAGGAGGATGGAGAGGATGGAGGATGGAGGACCATCCTCGAGTTCCCCGACCTCGAGTTCCCCGACGTCGAGGATGGAGGACGGAGGGTCGAGGACCGATCTTCGAGGATTGTTCCAGACGTCAGAATGATCAAGGGAAGGGTCACAACCCTCCCAGACGAGCCATTCCAAGACCCCCCCCAGACCAGCCAGGAAAGGGCGGCCTCTTACCCAGACACCTGGGAATCCTCCGAGACAGCTCAACTTCTAGAAATCGGAAATCTGGATTTGATAGGGAGCAGCCCAGGAAAAGTGCGGGGGTGGATTTTGAGACCCGACGTCAAAGTTCCGAGGCTCGAGGATCACGGTTTCAGAGCGCCTATGAGCTAAATCCGCTTCGAAATTCTGGCCGGAACGCACACAAGGGGTGCGTTCTGGCCAGAATCTCGATCCTCGAAGCCAGGCCGATTCGCATCGAGAAAAAACGTGACATAAGGTTTCTGGGCATTGTCTGCCACTGAACAGAAGTCAAACATCCACTCCCATAAAACCACCCCGACACGCGAAATCGTTCAGCAAACGCGCCCGGAGAAGGAATCGAACTGGGCAGGGCTGTTTGGTCATCGCCCAGGGCCGTGTAATTAACGCCTATTATCGGGCCCGGGTGGTTTTCCCTCCCTTAACTGAAGGCCCTTCCTGGGTCCTAGGAACGTCATGAATCGACCCCGGATGGAGAAGCCAAAATATCAAAACGCGGTGAGGTCTGGGGATCGCGGCGGCGGCCCGCTGCTTCCCCCCCGCCCCTCGCTGCCCCGAAAGGAAACGACGCCGGACGTAGCGCCAGGCGCTCTCGCGCCAGCTTCGGGCCCCTGTGCCCCCGCGAATCTGCCTGGTTCGAGGAGCGCCGCCTCAAAATGAGGATCGAGAGCTGCGGTTTCGAAGATTGCAAAACCATGCATTTTATCGCGTCGGATCTCTGGGCTCAGCCCGAGGCTAACAGACAGACAGACAGACAGACGCTCGGCCTCCCACGTCGCCGGGGCGCCCCCCAGCCACGCCTCGAGGGCGCGCCCCAGCCGCGCCTGGGGAACGAGGGACATGACGCGGAGAAGCGTGGCGCGCGGCCGAACGCTCAGGCAGAGGAGGAGGAGGGAGGAGCAGGAGGAGGAGGAGGAGGAGGAGGAGGAGGAGGAGGAGGAGGAAGAGGAGGAGGAGGGGGAGGGGGAGAGGGCGAAGCGCCGCCCCGCGCCGGCCGCGGCCGCAGTGCGGCCCAAGCCGGCGGCGGCAGCGCAAGGCCTGGCGGGCCGCTCCAGCGTCGGGCCCTGGCCCGCAGCCCGCGTCAGCTTCTGCGGGCGCGGCTGCTCGTCGCCCTCAAGGGTGGTGGCGCAAGCCCGCGGCAGAGCGGAGCTGCAGCCCCCCGCGTCGCCGCGGCGTGCCGGCCTGCTGTTTCGCCGTCGCCAGCAGTCAGGGGGGCCAGCGCGGGCCCGCAGGGGCGCGCGGCCGGCGCTCCCAGCGCTGCCGGCGCCCCAGCGCAGGCCCGCGGCGGCGCGCAGCTGCCGCGCCAGCTCCCCCTGCAGGCCGCAGGCGAGCGCGCGGTGGGCGCGCGCGCGAGCTCGCGGGCATGCTCGGCGCCGGGCAGGCGGCGCACCTCGGCTTTCAGTCAGAGGCGCGCTTCAGCGCCCAGTCGCCTCCCCGCCTCGAGGACGAACGGGGTGCGGCGCTCTCCGGGGTAGCGAGCGTGCTTGTCCCGCTCCCCGCGCCTGCTCGCCTCGCCGTCGCTGCTCCGCTGGGGTGCCCGCAGCGGGGTGTCGCACGGACACGTCCAGCGGCGGCCGTCCTCGTCCTGGCACTCCAGATCGAGAGCGGCGCGCTCCGTCTCACCGGCGTGGCCTGGCCGCGGCCTGTCCCAGAGCGGGACGCGCTGCTCGTAGAGCGGTTCCTCGTGCCTCCAGCGCCGGAGCAGCCCGCCGAGCCGCCTGGCCAGTCTGCCGCGCCTGCGCACCACCCCGCCTCCAGTGGCCGCTCGCAAACGTCGCCGCTGGCGCTCCGCAGGCAGCAGTGGACCGTCGCCGCCGCGAGCTGGCCCCGGTCGCACTCCGGCCGCCACAGGTGCAGCCGTAGGCGAGCTGCCGTCTCCCAGTGCGCGTCCTCAAGCGCGCAGAGAGCCTCGCAGACAAACAGACAGACAGACAGACAGACAGACAGACAGACAGACAGACAGACAGACAGACAGACAGACAGACAGACAGACAGACAGACAGACAGACAGACAGACAGACGTACGTACGTACGTACTTACATACAGACCTACCCACCCACCCACCCACCAACCCACCCACCCACCCACCTACCTACCTACCGACCGGCCTACGTATCTACCGACCGACCGACCGACCGACCTACCTACCTACCTACCTACAGACAGACAGACAGACAGACAGACAGACAGACAGACAGACAGACAGACAGAAAGACAGACAGACAGACAGACAGGCAGGCAGGCAGGCAGGCAGACAGGCAGGCAGACAGACAGACAGACACAAAAACAGACAGGCAGCCAGACAGGCAGCCAGACAGGCAGCCAGACAGGCAGATAGACAAACGCGATCATCGGCTCGAAAGGCATCACCAAGCGGGACGCGCGGCGGAGCCTCAATTCAAAATATCAGGCTCATGGCGCGAATGTGCTAACAGTGCGGATGAACTTCGGACTGGGTCGCTCTGCACGCCGTGCCGACCCAGCAGGTCCCCGCGTCGAGCCCGCGGGCTGGAGGGGAAGAGGAGAACAGGAGGAGTCTGCGGGGGAGGAGGAGGAGTCGGAGGAGGCGGAGGAGGAGGACAAAAAGGCACGCACTGATATCGCTACTCCCTGGCCCTCTCCCGGGGCGCACTCCGACCAGAATCTCGCGGGGGAAGCCAGCAATGGCGGCAAGGGCCCTCCAGGACGAGCCGCGGCATCGGCCTCCGCTCCCTCCCCTATGAGGGGCGGCGGCGGGAGCAGGCGTGCGTCACTGGACGGCCTCGGTACTGGCCAGCGTGCGCCGCGGGCACACAGGGCACGGCCCCTCACTCGCGAGGAGGGCCGCGCTCTCGCCCCCCACCCGAGGAGGGAGGCGAGCCTCGAGCCTCGACCCGAGGGGAGAGGGGAGGGAAGAGCGGAGGAGCCCGCCGCCCGACCGAGCAGCAGCGCGGCCGCGGAGGCGACGGCAGCCGCCGCGACGAGCGCAGCCCCCGCGGGCCAGAGGCGGCCTGGCGGCCCGCGGGTGGGTGGGGGGCACCGCAGGGAAAACCCATCCAGACTGCTCCCCTCCTTTTGCTCTCCTCCCCCTCCTCCTCCCCTCCTCCTCCTCCTGCCCCTCCCCCTCCTCCTCCCCTCCCACTCCGCCTCCGCCTCCTCCTCCGTCTCCTCCTCCTCCTCCTCCTCCTCCTCCTCCTGCCCCTTCCCCTCCTCCTCCTCCTTCCCCCCTCCTCCTCCTCCTCCTCCTCCTCCTCCTCCTCCTCCTCCTCCTCCTCCTCCTCGTCGCCCCATCCATTTCCTCCTCCGGCTCCTCCTGCTCCTCCTGCTCCTCCTGCTCCTCCTCCGCCGCCTCCTCCTCCTCCTCGTTCTCCTCCTCGATTCCTCTATGTCATTATTATGGCGCCCCGTGGCGCCCGAGATTCGTGAAGTGGAGATACCGTGAAATGGTATACCGAAGTGTCACAGCAACAGAAAGAAAATCCCCCCTCCCATCCCCTCCCTCCTTGCCCCCTCCGCAGGGGAGGATGGGGGGAGGAGGGGAGAGGGAGACGAGCAGGAGGACGTGGGCGCAGTAGGAGCGCCAGTGGCGTGACCTGCCCTGGGATCCGTAACCTCGCCGCCGCCAGTTGGGGGGTGCACTCATTTCGCCCATCCTGCTGATTGCGGCCCTGTAGCACACGCAGTGGGTGTCGAAGATGTTGATCACGCCGTCGGAGGAGGGAAGCCCTCCCTGCTGAGGCTTGCCAGCGGCCCTCAAGGATCGAGGCATCGACGGGGGGGTCCAAGGGAGATTCGAAGGGAATCGAGGAGGGGTCGAGGGGGGGATCGAGCAGGGGTCGAGGGGGGATCGGCGATGGACCGAGGGGGGATCGAGGAGGGATCGAGGATGGGCGTTGCACGTTTCTGTTCATCTTCGGGAATCTGGAAGCCTTCATAGGCTCCCACCTCCAGAATCTACGTTAGGGGGTCAGTCAGGACCCATGGCGGCAGCAAAAATGATTGAGGGGGCGGGGCGATCCATCGTATACAGTAGCACAACATGAATACTACTCTCCGCCCTGGTGACGTCCGAGAAATACTCGCCCCCCCTCCACGTAGTGGCTGTTTACACGCAGTATTCGCTATTGTTTTCAAAATGCTGCTCTCGCTGACCTGCTGACCTCGTTCTCGGGCTACCGCTCGTCCCGAATCGTGCTCCCACTGCAGCGCTGGCCTCATTTCTGCGCTTCCGCTCGTTCCGAATCGTGCTCCCTCTGCAGCGCTGGCGTCATTATTTCCAGCGCCATGCCACGGCATGGTATCCAGTCCTTCCAAACAGGCCCCAAAATCTAGAAAATGGCCCCACGAAAAAACCATAAGAAATGATTACACATTCGGCGTCGATTCGTTAATGTTTCGGGCCGCAAAAGCCCACTTCGGGGCGTCGCCACGCCATGCTATGTCAGGCCACGCGTCCTCCGAATCGTGCTCCCGCGGCAGCGCTGGCCTCATGTCCGTGCTACCGCTCGTTCCGAATCGTGCTCCCACTGCAGCGCTGGCCTCATTTCTGCGCTTCCGCTCGTTCCGAATCGTGCTCCCTCTGCAGCGCTGGCGTCATTATTTCCAGCGAAATGCCACGGTCTGATTTTCTGTCCTTCCAAACAGGCCCCAAAATCTAGAAAATGACATCCCGAAAAACCATCGGAAGTGACTACTCATTCGGTGCCGATTCGTTCTTGGGGCGCAGAACCCTCCCACTTTGGGGCGTCGCCACGCCATGCTATGTCATACTACGCGCTGATCTCCAACACCATGTAATGTCATGTATTGCTACGAATGTGCGCATAGAGAAGAGATCTACGCCATGGTGAGGGATGGGAGGGAGGGATAGAACGTCAGGTACTACGCGAACGCACCTAGCTTGTCATCCCTCCCCTCCCCTCCCCCTCCCCCTCCCTCCACGGGAGAGGAGAAGGCATCTCGAGCCTCCAGCACGGAAGGCACCATGGGCCTCCCTGCCAGGGCGGACCCCGCTGGTGGCGCTTCGTCTTCCTCCGAGCGAAAGAAAGGGGACGGGGTGGGGGGGTCGGGGCTTGGGGGTTCGAGGGTCGAGGCTTTTGGGCGTCATTCACCCACCTGGGCCTCTGGCGGCGTCCTCCTCGCCACGCGAGCTGCATCTTCCGTACACAGTAGCAGTGACACGCCGCTGCGGGAAACCCATCAGCTTGTTGCTGCTGAAGACGCCCCAAGACTTCGGACAAGAACGAAGGAGCACCACCCTGACGGGCTCCCCACGGCAACGTGCCCTTGATACTTTCCCCCGAGATGCGGGCGGACCCATGCGTCGGAATCGGGCACGGACACCCCCCTGACTGGAGTCTCGGAGACCTTCGCCTGAAGTGACCTGCCAGAAGGCTTCCCCCCAAAATGGAGGAGAAACAACACGGCAGAAGCATAAGCTCGGAGGTCCGCGCGGACTTCTAGGATCTGGGCTGGAACCCCCTCCCTGGCGCGCGAAGAGCGCGCCGGAGGCGCCGCCAGGGGGTCCCAGCGCGGGCCCAAGAGATCCGCACGGAGCGCCAACAGCTCATGTTTAGGCCGTTTTCTCTTCCTCGGCGAAGACTACCCAGGGAGGCCAGGGGGCGCCGACGCCGCAGCGGGGAGCGATCCCCGCAGAACCGAGGCCTACGACGCCGACGCCGAGCCCCGTTTCCGAACCCGGGGCTCTCCCGCGACGAGGCAGCTCCACGCAGCCATGCACGCCTCCGCCTCGGGCGCTGCAGGCCCTCCCCTGTGGGACGCCTCTCGGCGAGGCGCAGCTGCTGGAGGGCACCCCGAGGCTCAGGTCGGGCATGGCCTCCCACAGGCGGAGCTAAGAAGAACAATAAAACATATCCAAAAAGCAAAAGAGCACGAGAAGTCGTCGCGTGACTATATTTTAACTATTCTTGACATTCCCCCCTGTTGAGGGGCATGCCCGACTGAACCCGAGGCCGCAGAGCAGCAGAGGAACGCCGAGAGAACGTCCGAAACGTCTGGCAAGGCCACCCCGGGAGGGCCCGAGCGCACGCGATCCCGCGGCAGGCAACTCACGAGTGCGATGGCCTGCTCGCATTGCGCATTGCATCTCAAGCGGACAAGAGCAGGAGCAAGCGAGGGGCTCTCGCGGTGGACACTCCGAGTTGTTCAGTAGGCACCCCGCCATGCCACCCCGCCCGACGGCCAATTCTGGCCCCCCCAGCCAACGCCTCGAACCCACCCCCTCAAGCGATCCAGCCTCCAGCCCCCCCGCGCCCCGCGAAGGACGGCGGCTTCCTACCACCCCACGCCACTCACGTTCCCGACGTTCCCTGAACAGCACGCCGGAGGGTTCCAAAGTGGGCGGTTGGGGAGGGGGTTCTCCAGAGAGCCCCCTGGGGGCCTCGGAACCCTGTCAAAGCAGGGGGTGCGAAGCCCCTGGGGAACCCCTCCTGGAAAACCCCCTCCCCAAAAACCCCCTTTGGAACCCTCCGGGCACGAAGCACGGACGATGATGGGCCTGTTTTCCACCACCACCACCACCACCACCATAAGTTGGAGGTCCTCCTCCTCCTCCTCCTCCTCCTCCCCCTCCTCCTCCTCCTCCTCCTCCTCCTCTCTCCTCCTCCTCCTCCTCCTCCTCCTCCTCCTCTCCTCCTCCTCTCCTCCTCCTCCTCCTCCTCCTCCTCCTCCTCCTCCTCCTCCTCCTCCTCCTCCTCCTCCTCCTCCTCTAGGGGGCAAACAAACAAACCTCGCTTTTGACCACCCTCGCTTCCAAGAGATATCAAGCGATGCCAAAATACGGCCTGTACTTGGTATGATTTGGTTTTTCCTGGAAGCGAAAACGGGGTAGGTAATTCACGCTCTGATCTTCCTCCTCCTCCTCCTCCTCCTCCTCCTCCTCCTCCTCCTCTTCGTCCTCCTCCTCCTCCTCGCCGTCATCCCTCCTTCCCCGCTCCAACTTATGGTGGTGGTGGTCGTCGTCACACAAAGAGTACCTCCCATCGTGAACGCGACTCAGAGTCGTGTAATGGCCGGAATCCAAGGACCGCCCATTGTGGCAAACCACACCGACCAACTGCATCTGGGGGAGCCCTGGCAGTCTCAGTTGCCGGAGCCCTCCAGCCGAAGGAGCGGCGGGGCTGCCGGCCGGAGCGCGGCGGCCTCCCGCGGCCGGCGGCCGCCCCGTGCGGGCGCTCGAA
>CAUYUJ010014382.1:390187-402687 GCA_963575745.1 Prorocentrum cordatum | reverse complement strand
AGAACGCCGGCGTCCTGCACGGGGGGGGCGCGGCGCAGTCGGCTGGGCGGTCCCCGCCGCCGCCGGCCGCCGCAACCACCGCCACTGCCGCCGCCGCCACCGCCGCCGCCGCCACCGCCGCCGCCACCGCCGCCGCCGCCGCCACTGCCGCCACCCCGTACGCCGATCTGGCGACGCGGAGAGGGGGCGGCCTTTTTCGAGAGGGCCGGGGGCTTGTCCGAGGCCCCTGCCTTCCAGGAAGCCTCCGCCCGAGCCCTCCCGAGCAGCCCAGCAAACCTTCTGCGAGGACCGCCCTCGCAGCACCACCCCCCTATGCCACGCTGACTACCTACCAGACCACCCCAACCCAACCCGAAGTTCCGAATTTGACCCGAATTTCGAGTTGGGGGGGTGCGGGTTCCATGTGTTTTTCCAGTGTTCCCCGACCCCCCCCAACTGGAAATGGAGGGCAAATTGAGGCCTTCGGGTTGGGTTGGGGTGGTTTGGTGGGTGGTGACACGCTGCCACGCCCGCGCGCGTGCTCGAGGCCGCGGCCCTTGCCCTCCCATCCCCCGCCGACGGGCGGCACGCCGCGCCGGGCGGGCCGCCGGCCGCCTCCGCCGCGGCACCGCGGCACCGCGGCAGGGTGGCGCCCGGCCCGCTGGGCTGGCTGCGGCCGGCTGCGCGCCGCGCACACTCCGCCGCGCTGCCGCCGCGCCGCCCCGCCCTGCGCGCCCGCGGCGCCGCAGGGGCCGGGCCACCGCCGCCGCCCCTCACGGAGGCTCGACGGGGAGGCTCGGCGGGGAGGCTCGGCGGGGAGGCTCTCGGCGGCCGTCGGGGTGCCAAGGAGGCCCCCGGGGGGGGTTCTGCGCGGCGTTCGGCGGCTCTCGGAGGTCCTCGGCAGTTTTGGGTGGGCCCCAGGCTGGGATCTCGGCGGCCGAATTCGGGGTTCCAAGGAGGCCCCCCGGGGGGTTCTGCGCGGCGTTTGGCGGCTCTCGGAGGTCCTCGGCCGTTTTTGGTGGCCCCAGGCGGTCCCCGGCAATGCCCTGAGGCTCCTGGCGGTTGTTCCAAGGTCCTCGGCGGCTTGATGAGGTGCCGGGAAATGATCACAAGCTCTCAACGGTTGTCAACGGTGTCCGGCCAGGGTTTCTCCGCAAAGAGTCTCGGCGGTCTTGTGTGGTTGTTGGTGGTATCAGGAGGTTCCTGGAGTTTTCCAAGATCTCTGGAGATGCTTGGACAATCAGGCGTAAGGTCTTCGCCGAGCTCTTCCAATACATGGCTGCTACTACGACCGCTATCGTAGCATATTTGATCCAGTCCGCTGCGCCTCAGCGAACTTGATCTGCTGCCTTTTGAAATTCAACAGGCGTATTCCCCACGACTGTGGGAACCAGCAACAACACGCAGCCTCCGATGTCCCCAGCAGGATGGAGAGGAAGAGGATGAGGAAGAGCAACGGAAGGAGGCGAAAACCGTAATTTGGATCCCCGTACTGGATACGGAAAAAGGGGGACGATGCCCACCAATAAATGGTGTACAAAACTGGCAGGGGCCGCTGTTGGGCAGCGGGCCATCTGTCTCAAATGAACAAGGCCCGCGCCGGCACCGACGGCATATCCTGCTCAAGCTGGACAGGGACTGCTGTCAGCCTTCGTCCCCGTTCTCTCCGTACCCATCTCGACCGCACCGACTGAACGAGCAGGACGAGGAAGAGGAGGACGAGGAGGAAGAGGATAGAGGAAGAAGATGCGGAAGAGCAAGAGAAGGAGGAGGAGGAGGAGGAGACCTGAAGAAACTGGAAACAGCCCGAGGAAGAGGTCGGAATATGACAAGGGGGAAGCGCAGGGCTCGTGGAGCGCGGAGCGGGGGACGAGAGGCCGCCGCCGCAACGGGCCAGCCAGCCCCAGGAGCAGTACACGGTGGCGCTCGAGACGCCAGCAGATGGATTGAAGCGTGGTCCTGGCAGGGAGGGTCGTGCAAGAACAACTGCACGCGTGCAGGGTGGAATGCGAGGGGCCCCATCCACTCCTCGCGGGGCCGTGAACTTGATAGCGGGGGGCGCGGGGAGCGAGAACACAAGGAGAAGACGGGCGGCCAGAGCCTCGAAAACAGAATGAGCACTGCCAGCGTTGCGCTGCTTTCAAAAGTGGTGTTCCCCTCCTCCCCCCTTCTCCCCGTCCCCCTCCTGGTGATCCTGCTGCACCGACCTTGCAGACGTGCTGCAGCGGATTTTGCGTCGAATTCTGCCAATGCAAAACCTGAAACGGCGAGTGAACAACGAAGTGAATTTCGCGTGGATTTGTTTAAGTCTTCATTCCTGGCCAAAGAAAAATCCGCACGAAATTCACCTCGAAATCCAGAACTACATTCTCCAGGACACTCTGGGCCCATCTTATCGTTTTCCGAACGAAATCCGCTCTGCGATATTGGCGCCATGACTCGTTCACTCCATCACCCGCAACATCGCCATCACAAGCATCATCATGCGGAACAGCATCGTCAGCATACATCGAATACATTCGAATATTCCTCATCATCGTCAGCATCATCGTCAGCAGCAGCATCATCGTTATCATCATCATCATCATCATCATCATCATCATCATCATCATCATCATCATCAGCAGCAGAATCATCATTATCAGCATCATCATCATCATCAGCAGCAGCATCATCATCATCATCAGCAGCATCATCATCAGCATCCTCATCATCGTCATCATCAACAACATTATCAGCATCAGCATCAGCATAAGCATCACCAGCAGCATCCTCAACAGCAAATCAGCAAGGCCATCACCATCACATTCCAAATGACCATCACCACCACCATCACCATCACAACCAGCATCGTCATCATCGTCATCATCACCATCATCATCGTCATCATCGTCATCATCATTATCACCACCATCATCTTCATCATCATCATCAGCATCATCAGCATCATCAGCATCGTCGTCATGCTCATCCTCATCCTCATCCTCACTACCATCCTCATCCTTATCCTCGTCCTCCTCATCCTCCTCCTCCTCACCATCATCATCATCAGCAGCAGCATCATCATCATCAACGCAAGCATCACCATCACCAACACGTGCAACATCAGAATCCGCATCAGGATACTCATGCTCATCCACATCCTAAATCTCTGTTCCCTTTTTTTAATAAAAAAAAAAAAAAAAAAAAAAAAAAAAAAAAAAAAAAAAAAAAAAAAAAAAAAAAAAATCCCTCGTGCATCCCCATACGTGTTGGCAGGGAAGGCCGGGCGATTCGCCTGGGACTTCCTCACCATCTATGATCTTGAGCTTGACGTTTGCAGGAGCTGCACGGATGGAGGGCGGGCCTGCTTTCAAAGCGTGGCTCTCGCACTTGCGCCGCGCACATTCGCCTTCAAAGCTTGCAGCAGCGTCACGGATGGAGGGCGGACGATGTTCAAAATGTGACTCTGGCCTGCGCGCCGCGAGCATTTCTCTCAAACTTTTTCAATCGAGTCCAGGATGAAGAGCGGTTCTTTTTCAAAATGCGGTTCTCGCCTTAGCGCCACGTGCATTCGTCTTGAAATTGGCATTGGTCTCAATAGTTCACATGGCCGAATTCCCAGGAACTGTGACCTGGCGGCACTTCACATAAAACATCATCGCCAGGCCGCCAAGCAGCTGGAATTGAACCTCATTGAAACCCCATGAGACTCCTATGGGAATCGATTGGGAAGTCTGTGGGGGGCCCTACGGGAACCCTAAGGGAGTCCTATGTAACACCCATGGGAACCCGATTGGATAGGCATGGGCACCCCATGGGATCCCTGCGGGAACTCTGCGGGAACCCTCGGGGAATTCTGAGGCACCCCCACGGGAACCCGATGGGAGCTCCGTGGGAAACCATCTAGAACCCCCCATGGAACCTGTTATGGGATCGCCAATGTAATCCTTTGCGCACGCATCCGCCTCGTGGCGAATTGCAGACGTCTGTTTTTCCAAGCATCGATCGCAAGTGCTAAGTGGCGCTGATGTGGACCTCACGCCAATCACCGTGCTGCCAGAGAGCGCCCCAACTAGTGGTTCACCTTGTTCGCCATCACGCATGTGACGTTTGGTGCGATTGAGATGCATGGATGCGCCATGAAGGCTGATGCCAGCAACAGTCCAGAGACCGCTCATTTCAAGAGGCCCGAGTGCACACTCCCAGGCCCCCAGCAGTGCAAGTTTGCCCCTGCGGCGCTCCGTGCGGCTGTTTGATGCAGCTGCGGGCCGACGGGCATGGACCCCACAGAGTCACCTCGAGAGACGGCGAGGGGACCGCACGGCATCCGGGAGACGTCGTGGCCCCAGCCATGATGTTCGCCAGAATCGGCCAACGTGGCAGGATCCGACGAGGGAAAAGCTGAAACGACCGCCCGAGCAGATAAGCAATCCACGCGGTGCCAGAAAGCAGCGCCGGAGTCGTCACGACGCGAACCTGCCATGGTCCTTATCCCCCCCCACATACACACACACACCTTGACCTCACCCTCCTGTCATCGGCGGTGGACAAACCTCCCTTTAGTAAACCTCCCTTTAGTGAAAACGGCCTGGGGCCGAAACCGACGGACCTGGACCCGCAAAATGACGGCCGCGACACCCTCTCGCGAACCGAAAACGGCCAATTCCTTAATCGACGTGTCAGGGTAGGAGGTCTATCATCCTCCGATGTCAGACGCACCCGACGACTCCTCGGGCGCCTCCCGCCTCGAGCTCCGGCGGACCCTCGCCCACCCCCCCTCCCCGCCGCCCGCCCCGGTCCCAGAGCCCACCTCCGCGGCCCGACGGGCGGCATGCGCCAGGACGGGCGACCGCCAGCGGAGTCCCCACCCCCCTCTTGGACTAGAGGCCCCCTCGATGGAGTCCGAGAAGATGGGGTCGAAGGATCGTGCCGCATCCCCGATGCACCGCCGACGCTTCGGTGGTGCATCGGGGCGATCCTCCGACCCCAGCTGCTCGGACACTCTCTGGGAGGACGGGAGACATGCGCCAGGACGAGCGACCGCCAGCGGCGTCTTTACCCCCCCCCTCTTGGACGCCCTCGAGGCGGGAGGGCGGGGGGAGGGGGGCTCCAGCCCGGGGCAGCTGAGCCCGCACGCCTCGAGCACCGCCTCTGCCACCTCTGCGCCGGGGAGGCGCGCAGAGTGATCGGGGTCCGAGGATCGGGGTAACAGGGCGGGGGATGGAGGCTCGGCTGGGCGTTGCTCCGTTGGGGGGGGGGCGATACATGGGGGGGCGAAGGAACGTGCACCTTTCGTGCCTCGTTTGGGCCCCAGGGGGCCCCTTTCAGGCACCTGAGGCGCACGAGAGGTGCACGTTTGCTCGCCCCCCCACCCCAACATATCGCCCACCCATGACGCAACACCCCATTCAGAGCGGAGTTCGGAGAACCGGGGTCCGAGGGTCGGGGTCTCAGGATCGGCACAAGGCCGAACGCGTGCATGATCCATGCAGGCTTCGAGGGAACGCATAGCGCGAACGCTCGTGACATGAGGGCGGCCTCGCGAATAGGGGGGAGCATATTCATGTGGTACATCCGTTTTGAGGCTTTTTAGGATCGGGATTCGGGGATGGAGGAAGGAGTTTCGAGGACTGGTTCTGTCCTCGCACTCAGCCCCCAAAAACTCGTTGCGGGTCCCAAGGCCGCCAAACATCGATCCGGGATGAGACAAGCTATCCAGGATGGACCCCTGGATGGGGCCACGTCACCGATTTTGAGCGGACGCTGAAGGAGAAGCCCTGCTCGAAGAGGGAGGACCCGTGCTTTCAGTGTCGTCGGCCTTTTTGGGGCCTCCCAGGGCCCCCTCGTCGCCAACGTTGGATCTGCCTCGGAGCTCCGGACAGAACGCGCCCCGGACGGATCCAGTAGAAGCCACTTTTGACAAAACCTCTGGGAGAGAGCCCACAAACTCTATGACAGCCCATGGAGCCCCTTGGACAGCCTCTGGAGCCCATTGGAGAGCCCCCAGGGCCTCTCAAAGCAGCTTCAGAACGCCTGTGGGATAGATGAGGGCCCCTGGCCCCCCGCCGGAGGACTCAAGGCACTTTTGGAAACGACTGGGATCGGAGGAGCTTCTGAGCCTCGGGCAAGGAAGAAAGGAGGGAGCAGGAGTGGGAGGAGGAAGGATGAGGGAAGACGAGGGGCGAGGAGGAGGAAGAGGAGGAAGAGGAGAAGGAGGAGGAGGACAACGACGACGACGACGACGACGACGACGATGACCACGACGACGACGACGACGACGACGACGACGACGACGACGACGACGACGACGACGACGACGACGGGGTCGCAGCCGCGGGCTCTCGGGTCGAAGCGCGCCAGTAAGGCACCGGCGCAGACCTCCGACAGTGCATGCTGCATTCCTGAGGATCGGCACCAGGGACTGGGGAAGCCCCCAAACCTCTGGGAGTCTTGATAAAAGCGCGTCGTTGTCTGCACGGGGGGCCGTCTGCGGCGCCGAGGCGGCAGCGCCGGTCCTGAGGACAAAGACATGGAAGTATCGAGCGGGAGCGTTGTTGTTGTTGCTGCTGCTGGTGTTGATGTTGTTGCTGTTGTTGCTGTTTCTGCTGCTGCTGTTGTTGTTGCTGCTGCTGCCCCCCTCCTGCTACTCTCTCTCTCTCTCTCTCTCTCCCTATCTCTCGTGCACCATCCTCCACCCTCCCCCATTGCCCCTTCCTTCCATGCGTCCCCTCTTCTGCTGCATTAGGGCCTGCACGAAATTCACGCTGCAGGCAAAAATGGTATATACCCCCAAAAGAATACGATAGAAAACGAAGAGGGCGGCTATCGAGGGTTTGGGATACACGTGTTGACTGGCGCGCGAGCCGATAAGAGTAAGCGGTATTACTATGATTGTGGTTGCTGTTGTTGGTGGTGGTGGTGTTGTTGGTGTTGTTATTGTTGTTGGTGGTGGTGTTGTTGTGTTTGTTGTTGGCGCTGGTGTTTTTGTGGTTGCTAGTGTTGTTGTTATTGTTGTTGTTGTAATGGTTGTTGTTGCTGGTGTCGTTGTTGTTGTGGTTGTTGAATGTGAACCACTAAACAGTTATTATGGTTGGACCCCCCGCAGGCGCTTTGACGCTCTCGCCTCGGCGCTGGCTACATGTTCATTGAAAACGAGGCTCACGCTCGAGCGGTTTACGGGGGTGCCAAGACCCCGCCCCCCAACAACGACAACTCCCGCTCGAGACTCTCCTTTTTTACTCAGGGTCGGTGCTCTTACTCGCCGCCAAAAGCCGCCGTCCCAACAAAACCAGCGCTACAGATCGATACTTCCTTCCGTTTTACCTTGGACTGGCGCGCTAGTCTTTCTCTCATCGGCGCCACCCCCAGCAACAACAACGCTCCCGCTCGAGGCTTCCTCCCTTTTTTACTCAAGGCGGTGCTCCTCCTCGCCGCCGAAAACAGCCGTCCAGACAAAACCAGCGCTCCCGCCCAAGAGTTCCTCCCGTTTTACGCTGGAGATTCTCGTTTGAATTGGCGCCGCTCCCAGCAAGAACAACACTCCCGATCGAGACTTCCTCCCTTTTTCGTGAAGACGGTGCTGGTTCTCGCCGCCGACAACCCCCGTCCTGACAAAACCACGGTTCCCGCTCGATGCCTCCTCCCTTCTTACTCAAGGCGGTGTTCCTCCTCGCCGCCGAACACCGCCGCCCCGACAAAACCAGCGCTCCCGCCCAAGATTTCCTTCTGTTTTACGCTGGACTGGCACCCGACTCTCTTTAGCAGCGGCGCCGCTCCCAGCAACAACTGCAGCCCTGCCGTTCGATGTTTCCTTGTGATTTACCTTTCGCTGGGGTTGCACTGGCGGTCTCGCATCGGCGCAGCAAGGAGCGGGCATGTGTTTTCGAGGCGGGATATGTTGAAATCCCACCAGCCCTCTGGGCGCAGGTGGTCTAGGGCGTTTCCCTTTCCAACCTCCTGCCTTTCCCTGCTCGGGAGGTTTACCTCCCCCCCCCTCCCTGCGTTTGGACGGGGGGGGACGGACCCATAGTAGCGTCCAAGATTGCCCAAGATGGCTCCAAGAGGGCCTCCGAGAGCGCAAGATGGCCTCCAAGATGGCCCAAGATAGCGGTAGACGGGTCAAGATAGCCTCCGACACGCGTCCAAGAGGCCTCAAGACGGCCCCAAAACGGTTTCAAGTGCCCTCCGAGGCCTCCAAGGACCCCTCCCAGGGTCCATCCTGACTGGCTGCTCGATGCGGGATCTAGCCGTGGCGACAAGCCGCCTTCAGGAGGCCCGAAAATCAACCCTCGTAAATGCCGCAATGTTCGCGTCCGCGAGGCCATAAACCTACGCGGTACTTGCGCCTCCGAAGCCAGAAACCCTTGCAAATTACTCCATGTTCGCGCCCCCGAAACTTTACACCCTTCGTCAATTACACCGTGTTCGCGTAAATTGCACCAGGTTCGCGCCCCCGAGGCCACACGCCGTCGTAACTTATACCATATTTGCGCCCCCGAGCACACAAGCTCTTTTTGCAATGTTTCCAGAAGACTCGCGCCCCCGAGGCCAGGCTTCCTTTTGAATTAAGGCGCACTCGCTCCCCCGGGCCACAGTCCCTGGCAACAGACGCCGAGGAGCCCGAGGGTCGCCCCAGCCGCGCGATTTTGACCATGCCAGCCCCAAGCAGCCTCCAGTCGTTCCAAGAGGGCCTCCAATGCACAGTAATGCGGGGGCAAGTCCAAAATGCAACACCGAATCAAACAATGTCATCTGAATCTACATGTTTCTTGCAGCCGACCGATCGTCCTCGCACGAGGTTCCGACACTGCTGCAAGACGGCGTCCAGACCTCACGACGCAACTCTTGCATGATCCATCATGTCCGAGAGAGGGGGCCAGCGGCAGGGGGGGAGAGGCCCGTACGGATAAATAGTTCCAGAGCGACGACGACGACGACGACGACGACGACGACAACGACGACGACGAGACCGCAACAGACGACGACGACGACGACGACGACGACAACGACGGCGACGACGACGACGACGACGACGACGGCGACGACGACGACGGCGACGACGAGGACGACGACGACGGCGGCGACGACGGCGACGACGACGACGACGACGACGACGACGACGACGACGACGGCGGCGACGACGACGACGACGACGGCGACGGCGACGGCGGCGGCCTCGCAGCGGCGGCGGCGGCTCGGCCGCACGCCTCCGCCGCGAGCGCGGCGGCCTCGCCGCCCGCGCCGCCCGCGGAGGCCGCGCGGGCCGCGCAGGCCTCGACCTCGGCCGGCGCCTCCTGGGCCGGCGGCTCGGGCGGCGACGAGGGCGGCGGAAGAGGACTGCGACGCGGCCGACGACGGCGGCGGCGAGGACGACGACGGCGGCGAGGACGACGACGACGACGACGACGAGGAGGCCGAGCGGCAGCGAGGACGAGGACGAGGACGGCGACGCCGAGGCCGACGAGGCGACGAGGGCGAGGACGAGGACGTCGGCGACACCGACGGCAACGGAGGCGGCACCTGCGGCGGCAGCAGCGACGGAACGCGGGCGACTTCTCGTGGGAGGCGCGCCTCGGGGCAGCTCTGAGGCTGGGGCGACGAGGCCGACGAGGCGGACGACAACGAAGCCGAATACGACGACGACTACGACGACGACGACGACGACGACGACGACGACGACGACGACGGAGCCGACGACGACGGCGACAACGACGACGACGGCGACGACGACGACGACGACGACGGAGCCGACGACGACGACGACGGCGACGATGACAACGACGCCGACAACGACGAAGCCGACGACGACGACGCCGACGAGATCCCCTGGGGCTCGCACCCTATCTCCGGGACCGTGGTTGGGCCTCAAACTCCGTTGTTGGCCCCAGGCCTACAAGAACAACGGGTCCCGCCTGAATTTTCAGCGCGATTTATTCAAAATGCTTTTTAGAATCACGCTCTCGCTCGCGCTCTCGCTCTCGCCTAGGACTTTCTCGAAGCTTCCCTATGCTCGACACTCCATCGCAACTTACTCAGGAATCGCTCTCTCGCCTGGAACTTCCTTCTGATTGACTAAGGCGCCGCGCCCTCGACGTCCAGGAATCGCGCTCCCATACGAGACCTCCTCACAATCTGATGAGGCATTGTCGCCTGCGGCTTCTTGACAACATACGAAGTTCGATTCAACGCCCCGCCCGCCCGACCCGCCCGTTGGGGCCCGCCCGCCCGACCCGAGCGTGTTACAGTCGGGGCGTTGACCTAAGGAACCCTAAATGAGGAACGAGGCCCCTGTTTTCCATAAGTTAAACTTCGATTTCCTATCGGAAACATAAGGAAAACCTGAGGCAAGCCGTGAAACACTCAAGGAACGCGGAGCCCCTGCCCAACCAAAAGGGTTCCTTCTTCAGGGCCCCGACTGTCGGGTCTGGCCGCTCGCCTGCGCGGAAGCGCGCCCGGCGGCTTCGGTGTCCCGCCCGAGCCGCCCGTTCGGGCCCGCCCGCCCGACCCGCCCGCTGGGGCTCGCCGGCCCGACCCGCCCGCCGAGGTCCGCCCGCCCGCCCTGCCCGTCGGGGTCGGGCCTCTGGCGTGCCCGCCCGCCCGCCCGCCCGCGTGGCTGCCCCGCCCGCCCGACGCGCCCGCCGGGGTCCGCTCGCCCGAGACGCCCGGGAGGGTCGGCCCGCGCGCCCGCCCAGAGGAGTGCTCCTCCCCTCCAGGCCCCCCCTGGGTCGTCCTCCCCCCCTCCCTGCCCGCCTCCCTTCTCGGCTCCTCCGTCTGTCCTCGTTCTCTCCCTTGTCCGTGTCCCTCCTCCTCCCTCTCCTGCTCCATGTCATCCTATTCAGGGAGCCGCGCCGACTACACATGGCAGGCAAGGAAGATATACCCCCAAAGGGGGCAAGATCGAAGACAAAGATGCCGAGAAGCGATGGCCTGTTGCCTGTCACGCGAGCACCGATCAGCCAACAATATTCAAATCCGAATGGTGGGAGAACCTTGTTGGACATCTTACAAGCAATTTCGCGCTCTCGCCTCGGCACAAGCTGCACTTCCTGTGAACACGAAGCTAGCGCTCGTGCGCTGCAAAGCTGCGCCCAAAGCGACCCCCCGACACCAACAGCGCTTCTGCTCCACACTTCCTCACTTTTCAATGATGACGAATGCTACTGATCGCCGTCGAGAAGCGGCCTTCCATCAAAACTGGCGCTCCAGCTCGACGCATCCTCATTTTACTCCGCAATACCGTTCGCGCCTTGGGTCCGCAAACAGGCCCCCTACAACGACGCTGCCGCTCAATACCTCTGAACTTCTTACTGAAGACCAGTGGTCTTGCTCGCTGCCGAAAGGCGGCCCTCACACAAAACTTGCGCTCCCACTCGATACTTCCTCCCTTTCTGCTGCGCAGTGGCGTTCATGCCATGGGTCCGCAAGTCGAGCCCCTACAACAACGACGCTCCCGCTCGATACTCCCATACCTCTCACTCAAGACTGACGCTCTTACTCGCCGCCGAAATCCGGTCCCCAAACAAGGTCAGCTCTCCCGCTGGACATAACCTCACTTTTACTCAAAAAAGCTGCTTGCGCCTTGGTGCTGCAAACAAGCACCCCAACAGCCACGACGCTCTGGCGATGTATTTTCCAACTTTTTGCTCAAGAGTGGATCCGAAAGATCTGAACTGAGGATGGTGAAGTGCCTCGTGACAGGTGCTGGCAAAACATTTTCGGGCGGGACATCTGTGTAAGGGAATGTCGGGCGCCCGATGCAGGACAGATTTGACGGGGGGGGGGGCATGCATGCAGAGTCATATGGCAGGTGGTAAATGAGTCCCAAAAGAGTGCTTGCACTCAGGGGGTTCTTACTTGCCTTCTGAGGAACTGGGCCCATCTGCCAAGAAAAGGCCCGTCTGCGGGCCACGCGGACCTGTTCCCTCCCGTCCGTCGCCGCACCACATAGGTTACTCCACATCGTGTTGCGCACCATAGCTGGCACCGCACAGCTTGCACCACACAGCTCCAATCACATAGCTCACATCACATAGCTCACACAATATAGCTTGCACCATGTAGATTGCACCACATAGCTTACACCATGTATCTTGCACCACATAGCTTACAGTACATGATTTGCACAAGATGGCTTACACCACATCGTGCACCATATATATATATATATATATATTCGCCGGCCCAACGGGCCAGAGGCGTGCTAAGATCTCCGGTAACTTGTTAACAATATTTCTAGTTCGCGCGCGCGGAGCGGCCCCTGGGGGCCCCCGGACGACAAGTACCCCGGCAAGGTCCCGAGAGAAGCCCGGGAGAAGCCCCCAGACCACTCCAGGGGAGGGTATTTTTCGACACCCCTCACGAGGATCGTGGCCTCCGAGGGGGGAGCCGCAATCGACTACCCCCAAGAGCCCCCCAAGAGGCCCTGGGGGCCTCCAAAACGCCGCCAAGGAGCCCCAAGAGACTCCCAAGAGGTCCCCAAGAGGCCCCCAAGAGGCCCTAAAGAGGGCTCCAGGGCCGGCGGCATGAGCGAAGCGATTAAA